>JBAMIE010189152.1:0-12221 GCA_037177295.1 Kaempferia parviflora | reverse complement strand
GCTTGAATCCACTCAAGCTTAGTCCAGGGACAATTGCATCAGCAATCTCCCTGAATCATGTCAAACATCAAAACAGATACTCAAGCTTGACTCAACTCAAGCTTAGCCAACATGGTCAACTTGACCCGAGGACAATTGCACCAACATCAATCACCTGGATTTCCATCAAATAGCTTCACTCACTAGGATTTGCACCTGGCTTCACTCACCGGGACTTTCCATCTGTCTGGCTTCACTCACCAAGACTTTCTATCTGTCTGGCTTCACTCACCATGGCTTTCCATCTGCCTCAATCTTCCCGTTGTGTTCATCATTGCATAACCTCTAGTTAGGACCTTCTAGGTCAAGTATCCAGTCAATTTTGACCTACTTAACTTCCGTTCGACAATCTCCCAAATGAACAATTATATATGCAATTTTTGTGTATTGTCAAACATCGAAACTCCAGCTTAAGCTAACTCAAGCTCGGTCAACTTGACCCTAAGACAATTGCTCCAGTAATCTCCCCATTCATTATCAAACATCAAAATCAAAACATCATACTTAAATTTGAGCCAATTCAAGCTCAATCAACTTGGTCAACATTGACCCAAGAAAATTACACCAATATTTTTATGATCATTAACATTAAATTTTAATTGATTGCTATAATACTTGTCTTAATAATTAAAAAATTCAATTCATATTAAAAAAAACACTACTTGTGAAAGTAGTAATTAGATATGATTTTTAAAAACGATAAAAAAATCTTCTATGATAAAAAAATCCTTAATATAATGTATTAAATTATATTTAAGGGTATTAATATAATCAAGATAACTGAAGAAACACATAGGACTTAGTTCTATATCATTCAAAATCCGTCGATTTCAGTCAAAATCGATTAATGGACCTAAAAAGTTCGAAGAGATTTGGAATAAAGTCATATATATTTGTCTAGTTCTCTTAATTATATTCACCATCTTAAATATCAATTTTACACTGTAGTAAAAGCTGTGGGTTTTTAATACGAATTAATTTTTATAATTAAAAAAATTAAGCGTTAGTGGATTAATTCGATTCGGCATGTTAATGAAATTAACTTTAATGAGTTGAGAAGATGCAATTGATTAAACAATTTTTTTAATGATTAAAATCTAATTTATATTTAAAAAGTTATTATTCTCAATATAATATATTAAATTGATATTTAAGAACATAAATATAATCAAAAGAACTAGATAAATATATAAATTTTAGTTTTATACCATTCTGAACTCTTTATATTCATCAGTCAATTTTAACCGAATACGGTTGATAGATCTAGAAAACTCAGAATGACATGAAATCAAATCCTATGTGTTCATCTAGTTCCCCTGATTATATTAATTTCCTCAAATATTTAGTTGTCACACTATATTGATAGCGGTGAATTTTTTTTCATAGATTTTTTTTTATATTTTAAAAAAATATGCCTCAACTCTCAATTGATTATTACTGTAGCAATTACTAGGGGTAAAATAGATATTGGATAAATAATTTAGTAATTTTAAAATTGGGGCGATGATTTAGATATTTTAAAAACTTTCCTTCTCATTCGTTAATTTGTAAAAAAAAAAGCTTAAACAAAATTATTTCAATATTATTATAATAGTTATAAATATAATTACTATAACGAGTAAGTTATAACATAATACTTATTATGACATATAACAATCAAAATTTAGACGGTAACAACTACTATTAAAATTGTTGTGAAATATTATTTATTTTAGGATGAAAACTACTAATTATTTTTTCATATGATCCCAAGAAAAGTTGTTATAACGTCACTTATATGATAAAAAGTGAATTGTTCATCCTCAAAGTCTCTGTTGATCTGTCTCAGAATGAACACAGAGGCTCTAACGTCACTTATAGAATCTACAGTGGTGTTATTAATTGAGTGTTATAATACGTTATTAATATTAAAACGTTAACGTGATGTGGTTATTAAAAAAATAAAAATTGGGCTTTCTCACTGTGCTGCATGGCTGCGTGTGTCTGCATACACACACAGGGGAAATTTCATTAAAAAAATTAAGATTTTTTTTAAAAAAATTAATAAATAAAATTATTTTATATAATAAATATATTTTAAAAATATTATTGTTTACTTTAAATAATAATCTGTGTAAATAAAATTAAAATAATTTTTATTTAATATAAAATAAGATTAAAGATGAGTGAGTTGACAGTGGAACACACAAATAATGAGTGTTAATACTAAAACGAATGTGAACAAATGAAGTGTTAATATAATATATACGTGCATGTGAACCCCATATTTTTTATGAGGTGGTGGGTGTTATAACGCCAACGAATGTGAATGCCCTTAAGATAGCTCTCCACCTCTGTCTGCTTACCTACCACAAAAGAATAGTAAATTACTGTATCAAACAGTGATAGAAGAAATTTAGTTCTTAGGGAGTAAATAGAGGTGCGATATCTTAGTTCTGTTTGTTTTTTTTTTTTTTTAATTTTTCTATTTGTTACATGTCATGAAAAATCAACTTCTTAAATTTTTTTATGTCACACCCAAAAAACTAAAAAACCCAGGGGTGCTTGATTAATTTAAGGATATGGAAAATAAAAATGAGATGAATAGAAATAGAACGTAGGAATGATAACTTTTTTATTCCCTTCGTAAAACTAAATAATAACTCATTTTCATATTTAAGAGATCGAATCCATAAAATTCACCCCTAATTATCCAAATCAAACATTAACTTCGAATCCTTTTTCCATTCCCACGCACATCCTATCCGACCATACCCCCTGAGTTTATTCAACGTTCACAGCTACGCTCAGCTGTCAGCAGTGTCTCGAAGTAACTAGAATCCAGCATTTTCACCACCTGTACGGTAAAGGTACCAACGCCGTCCACGGTCCACCTGTCATTAATTGTCATTTAGATTGATCTCAATGGCTGTGATTCAAATCAGTCGAATCGGACGACTTAGGAGAGTCCTTGGCAATTAATGCCCGAAATCATAGTCCACGATAAAAGTCGCCATCAGCTGACCGAACCTCGACTAATCCTCCCGAACAGCTAAATTTTCTCCGCCGCTGGGGACCAGCTTTCTGGCTAATAAAACGCTAGTAGATAAACGAGTAGCTAAATATGGTTTGAAAAAAAGAACTTCACTACTGGGGATGGAAACTCAGTGTCTTCATCGGTTGCCATCCCCTCCAGATCTGACGGCTCGCGTGCCAAGCGTGATGGCTCGCGTCTCGGCGTTCCATACCTCCAAGTCAAAACGAGGGGCACGGGAGAGTAATCGACACGTGTCCTATTTGACGGTTTGCTGCTACAACCTCTCCCTGCGGGAGTCATCTAAGCAGCCCGTGACGTCCGCGAGCGAACGATCGAGCGAGAGGGACCTCCGGTTGGTTGAAGGCCGACGCATCTATGGACGCGTAGAGGAGAGGAAGAGAAGAAAGGGGGACGACTGTTGCGAAGTTTATCGGAGAAGTATCGGTTTCGCGTTAAAGGTAATCGATATTTATATATTTTAGTTATGTTGTCTTAGATCGCTTGGCATGGCCTAACTTTGATCTGGTTTGCATGATTCCAGTCGAAAGCTGTCGATCGTGTGCCTTTCGTTCCAGCAGTCGGGAGTGTCGATCGCTTTTGAAGCTGGTTGTACAGGTATGGTTTTGCCTCTGTTTGGTTTTGGATGGGATTTGCGATCCGCAGTTAGGGTTTCCATTTTTATTAGATTTAAGTTTACTCAACTCTTCAAATTTTTGAATTTTAAACTTCTGTACGGTAGCTGATTCCTGTTGTATCCGGATCTAGATGGGGTGATGTTGTCGTTAGTAATTTCGTGCCATTTGGGGCTATCTGAAGCTCGAAATACCACTTTTGGGGAAACAGGAAGAACAAGGCTTAGGTTTTACCTGCCTATCACTTTTCAAGGGACCTATACTCAAAACTAGGTTAGGCTTGGCTACTTTTGTACTCACTGTTAGATCTCCTCACTACTCACTAGGTCATTTATCCTGCTTATTGTCCTCCTTTGCTTTTCATGTTCGTGGGATGAGCTTGATAGAGGCGCTAATTTGACATTATTCTGGTTCTGGTTGGTGGTGATTGATCTCTACTGAGAAGAAGAAACACATTGATGGCCACTGATGCGAGTTGTTTCTTTACCAGGGATGCCTATACCAACTGTAATTTACTGCTAATTAAATGTTACTTCTCTGTGTCATAGCCCTTTTGAATTTCTCCGGAGTTGACTTTTAACGGTAGATATAGGTAAGTTGGAATTTAGACAAATTTCGTGACAATTTGTAGCGTTTGAAAAATTACTTTACGGGTATCACTAAAAATTATTTCACAGCATTAAAATGTTCCCCGATGAGAGAACTAACCTATTAATTTATTTGGCATTACTACTAACCCAGAGTAATTAACTTCAAATTAGTAGCAATTTACTTATATAACTATACAAATCTCCTTCACGACGGCATATCCGACATGGGGCTAAACTAGGGTGCGAAGTCTCCCTTAGTCATGCTAGCTGGGAATAGGAATGAGCTAATAAAGTTTTTTTTTTTTAAATCCCTACATTATATATATTTGTCATTTTTTTTTTTTGCAGGCTTGATGATTGTTTTTTAAACACAGTTTCATGACATACTGCTAGAGAACAAGTGCGGGAAATCAAAATTTCAGATCAACAGAAAGTTCTGAAACAGAAAGTAATAGATTAAAATTCATAATCTAAACAAACTCTTTCACAGAAGCAAATTAAAATCGTCAACAAGCTAACATGCCCAAAACACATGGTGAGAGATTATTGAACCCAAAAATAAAATTTTTGAAGAGAGATAGATAGTCAACAAAAGTTTTGGGCATTCATTAATCCATAAAGGAAGAAAACAAATTATTTCTTAGAAACTCAATATCGATGGCAACATTGTTCAATCAGTAAGGGGGAGCGAGAGAAAAAACAAACAAAAAAAGAACACTCACCGAGAGAGGAAGGGGGTTCTGATAAGTTTGTGGTGGTGAAGGTGATGGCAGCGATGGCAACAAGGACGACGGTGGTGTTGAGGGTGATCGAGATTATCAAGCGGTGGATAGGGTAGAGATTGTAGCCAATATATTTGGGGAAAAAGAAGAGAGAGATTCGGTAGAAAAAAAAGAGTGGGAAAAAGATGGGTTCTGCGCGTTTTTTTTCAGGAATGAGTTTTAATGCAGTGGTTTTAGTTGGGAATGGATGATTGCCAGCAAATAAGGAATGAAATTAATGTGAAAATATGAAACCCTCAAACCAACCACCTATATTTCATTCCTTTCCCATTCCCCATTTATCAAACCCTCAAAACAAGCAGCCCATGAGTAGATTTCATATTACAATGATCTGTTCAATAGTATGTATAGAGCTTTAATATGTTTATCATTACTGATACCAGCTGAAGTATTTTAAGATGGCACAATAAATGTCAATACAATATCCACAGATAGTATTTGCCTATTTGGGTTCTAAAGAAATCTGAGCAATTACTATAGTACGAACTGTATCAAATATGCATTCATATATGATCCCCTTTCTCACAACATAACAATTTAACTTTCCTATTTTAGTAGGTTACAGAATAAAAAAAATAAATATTCTAACTTGATCCTGTGTCATTCTAAATTGTCTCGTAGGTATGAGATGTTGAAACAATATCCATCTTTGAATTCCCCTATTCTGCTACTTGGTTACATGGATTATTCTTTTCCATTTTTTTTCATAAAATAGTGACAAATGCATCGGTTTATGCCTTTCTCAAGTATTGTGATGGCTCATATCAATTAGGTTTCTCAGGACCAATAACTTGAATCAGGTAACAATACTATGGGGCCTATCACTGGTATGAACAACCCTAATAATTTAGCTTCAAGACAGCGTTTAAGGTGGACAACTGATCTGCATGACCGTTTTGTGGATGCTGTGACACAACTTGGTGGTCCAGATAGTAAGTGCTTTCTAGACATTTTTAGAAGATTATATTGGCAATTTACAGTGCAGAAATTATTTGATTTTGGATTTCTATATCAATGTTTTTAATATCCAGTGTCCCTAAATGTTCTTAATTAATTTCTTTTTGCATAGGCATTGTAAAGTGCTAAATGTGGTGATTGAGCAAATCAAGTTAAAAAAAAATCCATCTGCATAATATATCAACTTACGAAACAAAAGCTTTAGCATAGTGACTTTAATGTTTCCATATTTTAACCTTTAGTGAAAACAAAAATAATTATACAGGTTATAGTTTTCTTATTTTTGTTAAACTGTTCTCTAGGGTTACCTATCTCCATGATATATTTCTTCCTGAACATACACTTCTTGCCAAGTGCAAAACTTTTATGAGGAAAATAGATAACTTATTGATCTTATGTGATTAAAGGGATTGCTTAACTATGATACTTTGCAACTGTCACTATGATCAACCTGACAATAGCAACCGATTGATTGGAATAACAGTTTCTTAGTATTTATTCAAGTGAATTAGTTAATATTCTATCTATCTAAATTTTTTACTTACCTACGGGAAATAGTATTCATTTGACCACTGACAAGTTGGATTCGTGACAGGAGCAACTCCTAAGGGAGTTCTTAGAATTATGGGTGTTCAAGGGCTAACAATATACCATGTGAAGAGTCATCTACAGGTATTTATGAGATGTTTCGTTTGTTTTTTTAGATTTTATATGCTCCACTATGTACATATATATTTAATTTGGTTATTATTGTATGCATAGAAATATCGGCTTGCAAAGTATGTACCTGAGGCTTCAGATGATGGTAGGGAACTGATTTTTTACTATATTCAGCTGAGTATTTAGCATATTGTTCTGGAAGTTGTAGCGTTTGTTCTGTTTACGAGGTGATAAACACTAAAAATGTTTTTGCTTAATTTTCACTTATGCAGGTATAAAGTCTGAAAAGAAAGATGATGAAAATTCAATTCCAGGCCTTGAAAACTCTTCGTATGTATAATGATCAACTATTTTCTATATTAATATGCATGGATAAAACAATTATTTTCTGATTTTTCAAAATTTGAATTGATAGATTTCACTTTAATCGTTGTTGATAATCAGATTCAATGTGCAACTGGGCTGTACGTTACAAGCAAAAGACACTATCAGGGTAACATTAGAATTGGTGGGCTGTGAAATAGCAGTATTCCCTACTTATTTGTAATCCAGGAAATATGTAACCTTACACTTTCACCAAGCAGTGTCCACATGAGTTTGAGAATTGTTGTTCTTATCATGCATACTTCTTCCCTGTGTCGAACCATTGTTTTTGTCTCTTACCTCTTCAGTTTTTTTTTTTCAGTCCATTGAATGCTTTTCATGTATAACAATCACTTATAACCTTAATTTCATTAAGTATGGTGGCACATCAGTGGTTGAAGGAATGTGGTTAAGTGTTTGGGTTATAATCATATGCAGGTTGTATAGGGGACAAAGGAAGCATTTGAGAATCGGTTGTCTTGGTGACCTGGGCTTTGTTTTTTGTGCTTCTTGACAATTGAACTACTAAAATTGTACAAAATTTCATTGTGCTAAATTTTGAGCCCGTGGTCCCCTTTCTTGAACTTTCCAGTCTTTCAATTTTTTTCCTTATATTCTCTTTTTAGTAAATAATAAATCAACCTAATCTGTGTGCTTTTGTGGCTTCATTTGGTAGATGCTTGTTGCTAACTAGTTTGATCTTATTTTTATGTCCGGTCTTTTTCACTTAGCTTGCTATGTAGGGATGAGAATATGTTAGATAGGCTGAAAACTAATTTTCTTCAGGGGAATTCAAATAACAGAAGCACTGAAATTGCAGATGGAGGTGCAGAAACGACTTCAGGAACAACTAGAGGCAAGTTAATATGGAGGATATTTAGTAAATGATTCCACTATTTGAGTTCGTTCCTTATTATGATTTTTCTAAATTATGTTTTCCTGATTTTAAATCTTGGTGCTGTAAAGTTTCCATGAAGGTATATAGTCGAGAAATTCATTAAAAAAATGGCCCATGCAAGATAATTGTTGCATCGACTATTGTAACAGTCTCCATAAGTCGGAGAAAATTAGAGCACAGATATTGGTATTGCATACCTGGAACTGAAAGTAGAAAAATGTGCTAGACTGTTCAGCAAAGAAAACAGCAACTTGCACAGGACTAATAAAAATGGGTCGCAAACTCTTAATCATCTCGATCTCTCACAATTTCTGTAATGAAGCTACAATCAGCTTCAATAGGCAACTTTTGGTCCTTACTATTTCTGTAATAAAGTAACAATCAACTTCAATATGCCTAATTTTGTGCGTGAAAGATCAAATTACCAGCAATGTAGACGTCAACTAACTTATCACAGTATGCCTAGCTTTGCACATGAAAGATCAGATTACCAGCAATGTAGGCAACATCTTATCACAACTTATTATAATAGAACCTATATGCCTAAACACAAGCTCCAAAAGTGAACAGTAGCACATTGTTACTTATTTCTCTGTGTTAGGTACTAAGTTGAAGTGAAAAATTTTGAATTTTTTTTTTCATTGATCTTCAAATATTTAGAATTTTGGGCAATGTATTGTTTGTGACTATTTTTTTTTTTTTAAGCTCAAATACAACTTTGAGCTAATCTGCCACATGAGAGATGGCCACAATGAATGTTAGTTTCATTGCTGTCAAACTGGTAACAGGTGCAAAGGCAATTGCAGCTAAGAATAGAAGCCCAAGGGAAGTATCTTAAGAAGATTATTGATGAGCAGCAGCGCCTTAGTGGTGTACTAGCTGAACTACCTGGATCGGACAATCCTGCACTCGCTTCTGGTGATCACTTCCTGGAGTCTGAAAAGACTGATCCTTCAACCCCAGCACCAACTTCTGAATCCCCTGACCAAGATAAGGCTATTGGTAGGGGACAAGGAGACACTTATGGATTATACAAAAACATTTCATGTGATGATTCTTTCTCCTCTCGTCGTGAACCTCTCACACCTGACTCCACCTTCCATGTTAGCTCCCCTTCTGCAAGCCCGAAGCCCGAGAGCACATCCAAAAGGTTTCAAGTTGGCAGCATCACAGCCCATGGCAGGTCGGAGTTGATGATGCCTCACATATTAGAGTCAAGTTCAGGTTCAGATTTCCACCAATGATGCTTGGCGTGCAGTTTGATTCATGTAAGATTACAGCTTCCTAAATCATTTTGCTCGCCATCTATTAAAGATAATCCTAGAGACCCCATGGATGAATCATGTATGACTATCTCATTGAAGACTGTATTATGCCGAGGTAGACGAATATTGTTGGGAGTAACTTGGTTATGTTTATTTAATGACATTGACACTTCGAATTTAGATCATTCTCATATTTATTGATTTGGGTGCAAGAAAGCTCAGGAAAGTGTTTGCTGTAACATGCCATTTGAATGCAAATCAGAGAGGACCTCAAATTTCATGTAAGAAATTTTAAATTCACTCCATTATCTAATTTAATCCATTTGCTATCATACTAACATCATGCTTTATGTTTCTTCTATTTGCTTTGCAGTGGAAATTTTCAAGGGAAGGAGGATAAGTTCTTTGCAGGTCAGAGAATCAACCAACCCATTAATTTTGTAAGTGAAATCATTATCTCATTCGTCTCAAGGCACGAGTCAGTTTTTCATTGATTTGGAAGTATCAAACAAATTGAAACCTGAAACTAAAAGCATATAACTATCCCATTCTTATCTTTTCGGTTTACTTGAAATCCAAAAATAATGCTAGGCCTCATTCAAGTACTTCTCCGGCCCATTTAATCTCCATATTATCATCATTCAATCCAATGTACAAGTGAAGAAAAGATTGTGATTTGTTCTTTCATATATTATATTTAACCTTTAAGCCAAAACAAATAACAATTTCCAGATGTTCCAGCAGCAAGTTGATCATAATGATAGCAGTAGTGTTTGCATCTCTACTGCACCTACTGCTTTATTAAGTTTTACGTTTGAGTAGTTTATGACTATACAAAGCTTGACGTTTAAAGAGCTAGTAATGTGATTAGTTGATTCAAGCACATGTATTAATAAAAAAAATTAACTTAGCTGATATAAAACTGTTTACTGAAACCTGTGTATTTTGTTCCTCAAAAATTCAATTCTTTTTTCCTAAAAAATAGGTAAAGCATTGTAGTTTTTCAGACATTTGACCTAATTTTTGATGTTATGTCACTATTTATTCATGTCGTCAATCATTCACGAGAAGGACAAGATACGGAACCAATAGAGCATATTAGTGTGGGGCTCTTTGGGACCTTCATGAAGCAACCATTGGCCAGCTTTGCAGTCGGTTGGAATAGTGTGTTAATTATTGTACTTGGACTCAGCTACAAATTTTATAATTGTGCTTGATGCAATTAATAGTTAAAATAAATAAGGAAAAAAATTAGGGTAAAAATGAAAACGTCTTTTATTTTTATTAATTTAAATATAGTAATTTTACAGCTTAATTGGCCATCTATGCATCTACATTTGCAGAAATGCTTAGTAGTACAACAATTTCCAGCCTACTCCATCACCTTACAACCTCAATTAAAAATTTTAAAATATATACTTTTAAAGGGAAACATTTATCAGTTAAATCTTGGATGATATTTGTTTGCTTATTTAATGTGGATCTAAAATGGAAAAGTCATGGACGGAATCTATAGAGGTGATGAAACCCCTTTAGAGATTTAACTCTCAGACCTTACGGTTTTATTCCAAATATTTACCATTGAATTATGCAGGTAATTTGTTTATTTAAAAAAAAATGATAAATTCAGTTAGTCTCAATGACTATCTCTGGGGATGGCCGGTTCTGCCCCACGAAAGTTTCCCACCGGCCGTCAGGGTAAATCGGGAAGCGCTCGCGTTGGGCGGTCAGAAGCCCAGCGTCCCTCAGTTGCGAGTCCCATTTGGAGGAAAAATCCCTGCAAATGTGCCGTAGCTGGAAATCGAACCGTGGGTGTCTGGGAGACAACTGAAAATCCTTACCGCTGTACCATAGCCCCGGGGGCATTTGTTTATTTAAAATTGTATGACAGAAGGAGAGGATAAAATAATTATTCTTAGATTATGGATTTAAATCATGAAAATAATCTTAAAAGTAAGATTTCTCGTCGGTTGATTATAAATTGATTCGAAATTTATGTTTCTTTATATAATTTATGGACGGAAAAAAAAATAATGAGTGAGGGTAATCACTCTTTTAATATGGTTCGATTATGCAACCGTTGGAATTGATTTTAAAATCTATTAAAGTAAATATTCATTTAATTTTACATAATTTGTATGCAATCGATCGCAATATCACTTATTTTTCCCGTATGAGACGTATCAACGAATGTGGTCCGATTCTTTTTGAGATTCATATCATCGAGAATTTCGTACCCGGAACAATGTTTTATTTCAAATTGCATGACAGAAAGTTCAGAATAAAACTTGACTTTTGACCGTTCCTCACCAAACCCTTTTCACTCGTGCCATGGGCGGTAGATTTAGGTCTTCTATCTCTTGAAACAGGGCAGGTCGCCTAGGAAGCGGACAAGGAGGCAGCTCGGGTGGCAGTGGGGCTCCTCCCCTTCTGCGGAGCGCAATACGAAGCTGCAGAGTAAAGCAACCACCACAGGGAGGCGCAAATCGAGTCGCGGAGATACCAAAAGGGGGCGGTGCGGCTTTGCTCGCCGACGCCGGCGGCGGCGGGTGTCGTGTCCATGGGCGGAGGCGCGTCGAGGTGGAGGAGAGCGGCGAAGCGGATCGGCTTCCCCTGCGGCGCTTCATTCTCCAATGACATTCCTCCCAGAACAGTACGCCTTCTTCCCGTCCTTTTTTTTCCCCTATTTCCCACAAGAAATTAGGTTTCGTTGGCATTTCTTCTGAAAAAAAAAGGATTTTCGGTCGGGAAAATGGGTGCATTGACTTCGATCATCTCTTTGTTTAATCTACAGTTTTATCCTAATCAACCTATCTTAGGCATTGTTGCTTTCATCGTCTTCTTCCTTCTTTCCTTCTCTTCAGTGGTACTTTATTTCTTGTGTTCACAGCTCATCTACTCACTGTTGCATAAAAAGTAGAAATTTCATTGTCTTCAGATTTACATATTGATCTGTTAATTCAAAAAAGGGGTCTTTTTGGTCACTTTCCCCTGTTCATCTATTCCATGTTTACTCTTG
>JBAMIE010189144.1:0-12221 GCA_037177295.1 Kaempferia parviflora | reverse complement strand
GAAAGAAAAAGTAATAATTATGTTACCATTTATATATTTTTACTTGACATGAGAAAAGAAATCTATATATGCTCTCACGAACTCGAAGTGATGCAAGAACATCATGCCTGCATGCATGTGTAAGTCTACCACCTGTTCGTAAAACCTAAGTGATCATGAGACAGCGGAATAACAGGACCTTGATCGAGTCATCGGACAGTAGTCAGTAGTTTTAGTGAAAGTCCCTAGCGCAGTATTTTTGTGGGAATATTGAGAATTCAGTGGGAAAATAAAATAATATAAAAGGTTCCTTTATGCTGATATTAGATTATCTTTCTATTTCTGGCATCTCGCATTCCTTAGATTACGCGCGTGGCGAGCGGACGTAGAGAGAGATGCAGCCTTTATACGTGTACTGATTCTTAATCATGTGTTTTGGCGAGCATGGAATGTTATTGGATGCGATGAGATCTTGCGTGAGATTTTGTGAAGAAGTGGATGGTGAAGGATGAGATACAGATCGAATTAAGATCCTGAGAGAGGCACGCAATGCGCGACCAACGTATCTTTAAAACAGTAGGACTCATCCGTTTTCCACTTTCTTCCTTTACCTCTCTTTCACTTTCCTTTGCTTTCGGTTTTATTTTATTTTGTTTTGGTTTTTGTTTTCCATTCTCACTCCAATCCGACGTAGGAAAACTCAGGT
This sequence comes from Kaempferia parviflora, assembly GCA_037177295.1. Classification (NCBI taxonomy): domain Eukaryota; kingdom Viridiplantae; phylum Streptophyta; class Magnoliopsida; order Zingiberales; family Zingiberaceae; genus Kaempferia; species Kaempferia parviflora. Next base: position 11,536 of record JBAMIE010189144.1, on the reverse strand, counting down.
CAACATCAAGCAGAACCCGTTCTCGCCAATTTAATTGGCCACTGGGACTACACCTGCGCTCGAGTTTATGCCATAGCGCTCGTAGCGCGCGCCATCCGCTTGGCGGCTCCTCTCGGGCCTCGCTTTCGCGGTGACGTAGAGATTGTGGAGCTTGGAGGCAAGAGGAGCAGTCGCCAGTCGCCAGTCGCCAGTCGCCAGTCGCCAGACGACGATTGAGTCTGCAAGGCGTGTATCCTTACTCGGTAAGCGTACCTGCTTCTCTTTTAATATTTGTGGGTAGGAATTGATGCGGTGTGCGAAAATTGATGACGCCTTTTGCCCTTTTTATATATTTTCTTTGATGAAGGGGGTAGCCCTCGCTCGTCGCGCTTTCGGTCGGGGCGGGCATGCTCGTCGCAGGAGTGGCGAAAGGGACAGGTTCATGCCAGGGGGGAGGACGAGGAGGAGCTGAGATCTAGAAGCCATGGATCCGCCTTTCTCCGGTAGGTTCCTTTTCCTGTTCCCTCTCATTGCTTAGGTTTATTTCGTTCGGTAAGATTGGGCTTTTGAGAGGATTTCTTGATCTGTCTTCCAATCTTCGCTTCTGCGCTCGTTAATTTGGATTCTGCGAGTATCTTCTCGTAGTTTTCGTAAATTTTTTTTTCCCCTACATGGCATAGATAAGATTGATTGTTGGGGGTTTCTTTCGATTTGCTTTGATTTTCTCCTCTGTTGGTGTTGAAACCAAGTTTTTGGACAGTGTCAGAAATTGCCTCGTTGATTTAGCGATACCTTCTCTTCATGATTAAAAAAAATTAAAAAAAATCTTTTTTCGAGATAGGCAAATGAACCGTTTCTTAGTTCTTGTAGCCCGATCGAATTCGTTTTCATCGGAATTTAGTTTGTGAATTTATGACTTCTACGCTCATGTTTTTGCCCCTTCAGGATTTGTACTCGACCCATCTAAATGCCGCGAGTTGAGTATAGAAGAGAAGAGAGAGCTTGTTCATGAATTGTCCAAGTGGCCAGACAGTGCTCCTGAGAAGCTACAAACTTGGAGCAGGAGAGATCTACTAGAGATACTTTGTGCAGAAATAGGAAAAGAGAGGAAATACACGGGCTTAACAAAACAGAAGATGATAGAGTACCTTTTCAAAATTGTTTCAGAGAAAAAAGCTGGAGAACCCATCAAGTCAACTACGGACCCAGCTCCCCCTAACCCTCAACCCCTGCCAAAAAGACAGAGGAAGAATGATCACCCTTTACGTCTACCTGTTGTTGCAAATGCAGGGAATGAAGCCATCGCTAACACAAGATCCTGTCAGAATCTAGCATGCAGAGCTACCATGAATCTTGAGGATGCATTTTGTAAGCGTTGCTCCTGTTGTATCTGCCATAAGTATGATGACAATAAGGACCCTAGTCTTTGGTTGATCTGTAGTTCAGAAATTCTTTCTCAAGGTAATTCATGTCAACTGTCATGCCATCTCGAATGTGCGCTGAAGAATGAAAGAGCTGGTATCGTGAATAGTGAGAACTACCCAAGTTTGGATGGGAGTTACTACTGCACGCATTGTGGAAAAGTGAACGACTTACTTGGGTAATTTCTTCCACATACTATGAACTTACGTCACAGTAGAGTCATAATTTGACATATTTTAGTGCTTGTTGCAACATTTCTGCGACTGCGATTATATAACCTATATATTTTACATTAGAATTTTATTTGTCTTGATCATCTCCATATGATATAGGTTGGTTTCCTTTTTTTCATCATTTACTCTTCAATCTTTAACACCTTTCATGCATCAATTTTGAAGACATATCATAAGACAGGATTCATGAATTGGTGAAGAATTGAATGGTTCAAAAGATGGAAGTTGACTATTCTGAATATGGACAACTTTTATTTGTCTGTTTTCTTGTTGTATTACTGTAGTATTTTATATTGATTTGTCGCAGGTCTTGTGAAATTGTGATGATAAGATTGAACAAGTCAAGAATTGTTAGCTAGGTTGGTTGAGATTTGAGGAAATTTTAGAGCCTGATATCAAGTTCATAAGTCAAGACAAGTATCAAGTTTAGAAATTCAAAACGACAGGAAAATTAGTGGAACACCCAATAAAAAAACTTGGATCATTTGAGGGTTAGACTGGTAAAAGTGAAATGGACATGTTAGAAGCGAAATCATGAGGTTAAGACTTTCAGGCACGATTGGTTGAGACATAAGTTCTCCAAACAATTTAAAAGTTGTCTCGATGCATTTGGGCTTAGCTACATATTTTTCTTTGCCTAGCTCCAGTTGCCACTCTTATTATTCGTGTTCTGATATATAATTATCTGTTTTACTAGAGCTTATTCACATACATGGATAGAAAGGGACAAGAGTAAACCTAAAGACGAATATATCTAACAATTTTTTTTTGGCATTGATCAAGCACCTGTTTTCAACTTCCTAGCCTCTGCATCCAATCCTGTGTATCAGCTTATGTGCCTGCTGCCGCCGACTTCATTTTACTATAAAAATATTCTTTTTTTTTTGTGGTGTAGTTGTTGAATTTTTGCATAGGCAAAATTTCTGAAAGGTGATCGTAAGTTCATCACAACGAAATAGTTAAGAAGGATGGGTATACACATGGAATTCTAGTTAGAGTTTAAGATGTATCAAATCTATTATTCAAATGATATGCTCAATAAGATAAAGAATGAGCATTTGATGTGGAGAAGTCCTTTTGGAATTTTGTGTATCGCTGGGTGTCTGTTAGTCTAAAAGGGAAATTTTATGTGATTGGAGAGGAAAAGTACTTCAAAATTGCAACCGCTGTGATTGGGATCCCTCATGTAATTTTGGGCTTTAAAGTGTTGTTAATGTCCACTGACATCTAAACCCTGCAAATTAGTAGTCAATAGATTCTTTTGTTATTGTTATTCAAGCTGATTAATTATTTTCAAGTTGAACAAAATCATGAACTCAGCATGATTTATTTGATTTGAGTTTTGAAACAGGTACACTGTTTCTATAAACATCTTTATAATTTTTCCATTGATCCTTTGGATGAACTTGCTATCACAATGTTGGTTTTTGATGAGCACATGCTTATCAAGTTTAATTGGTAGAAACATGGTTTATCTTTTAACCTTGTCCTGTTTTTTCAGGAGTTGGAAAAAGCAGCTCGTGATTGCTAAAGATGCACGACGAGTGGATGTATTGTGTTACCGGATTTCTCTCTCTCATAGGATTCTTTGCTCAACCAAGAAGTATCAGAGTTTGCATGAAGTAGTTGATTCAGCAATGAAGAAACTCGAGGCTGAAGTTGGACCTATTAATGATTTACATAGCATGGCACGAGGTATTGTCAATAGACTCTCTGTTGGTGCTGAAGTTCAGAGAATGTGTACTCTGGCTATCAAGGCACTAGATTCTTTGCACTCCACCGCCTTCCAGAATTATTCCCAAGTTCAACGTAAGTTTCTCTATGAACTTTCATTACCTTTAAAATTTTCTAAACATTTGATACCAATTTGGTTCGTGGAGCAATGTAATGATCTAGTTCTTTGTGGTTGTCTCAGCAGAAGCAAGTTTGACATCCTCTAGCTTCATCAAGATTGAAGTCACATCCCCAACTTCAGTTACTTTGACATTGAAGTTTGAAGATAGCTCGAGATTATCCCAAGAGATGGCTGGTTGCACCTTATGGCACCGGAAAGCTGAGATGAAGGAATACCCTAAAGAACCGATATTGACTGTACTTGAGCCAATGAAGAGTCTTTCAGTAACAGAATTGACTCCAGGTACAGACTACATGTTTAAGATAGTAGCCTTCAGCAACCTGTGTGAGCTGGGCATGTGGGAGGTCAGAGTAACAACTGATGTCGTCTCAACAGATGATCCCAGTGGCTTTACTCCAGAGATAAATGTGCCGAAATCACATTGTCAAAGTCCAAAAACAAACAGCAGTGGCATATCTAACCCGTCAGAGGGAGATGAATCCCATAACAATGGCACCACATTTACTGACCTCAACAAGTCACCAGAAAGTTGTTTTCACTATTTTGAGAAGCCTGAGATGCATGGCTCAGAGAAATTCTCAGTCCATGTTGACCCAGATACAATCAATCAAAACACTGAATTCAACAGCATTGTTAGACGAGCAAAAGGTGTTGAAGCTGAGGAAACACCTGCTTACTCTGATTCTGCTGTAGAGGATGAGATGAACTCAACAGTTCAAACTGAGTCCCTTAGGGACTCCATTATGTCAGTGGAGAATATCCAGGTATCTGACGTCCCTAAATCAGATAACATATCTAATGTGCCAAATGCAAATGTGATGGCTATTGTTCCATTTGGGAATCCAGATCAAACTCTACCTGTTACTCCCATGCGGCTGGAAAACAGCAAGGAAGTTTCTGGGAGAGGTAGCAAATTGAAACCGAGCAATACTTCACTCCAGAATGGTCCAACGATTCCGGAGACCGTGCCAGCGAGTTCTTCGAAGAAAAGAGGTAGGGAAAAATTTGTTGAAATATGTACGAAGGATGGAACACTAGAAGGATCCTACGAGTCCTGTGTGAAAGTGATCAGGTGGCTTGAATGTGAAGGCCACATCGAGACCAACTTTAGGGTGAAGTTTCTTACTTGGTTCAGCTTACGAGCTACGCCTCAGGAAAGAAGGATAGTCACTGTTTACGTTGATACTCTGATCGACGACCCAGCTAGCCTTGCAGGGCAGTTGGTGGATACTTTCTCCGAAACCATCAGCTGCAGTAAGAAACCACCACAGGTGCCTAGTGGCTTCTGTATGAAGTTGTGGCATTAAGAGTCGCTGAGCCAATCTGTCGACGGTCTTGAAGCTTGATTCTTTGAAGTGCAATTCGTCATTTTGATTCTTCATTGAAAATTTGTTTATGGTTCAGGAATTTGGAAGAACCACCAATCAAACTAAGTAGCTACTAAACGGGCTTAGTTTTGTTTCACAGTATTCTGTGTGTTTTTCCCTCTCTACTTAGAGTCCTGCAGAGCAACTCTTTACCTTAGCTCCCCACTCTAACTTATTTCGTCCCTACGCTATCGTAGATGAACCTTATTTGTGGACTAATGCCTATACCAAATGCAAATTTCAGGGGTGCAACTCCAAGAATATGGTAGCCGGCAGCTGGTGGTTTAGTATTTTGGTTTCTTATATCTCGATTTTAAGTCTCACGTTAGATATTTAGATCTCGAATAAGATGGATTGCTTCAAATATAAACAAGTTTTTGTCCTGTTTCTATTGGAAATACATGTTTGTACTCTTTCTACTGCGAAGCTTTGTGTATGATTCGTAAGGGCTGGGAGATGATAACATTGCATTCAATTACTCTGCCATTCCAGTCGGTGGACGACATGTAATCATCAATCACGAGCACAGCATTTTTAATTGAACGCTAGATGCAAAGGTCAATGGTTCATCTACTTTAAAACAACAAAAGTGTATCCATGACAAGTGTTACAGTGCGTGTTCAAGGCTGACAAAGCTAATCTGTCTTCTCCATTTATTTTTAATTGCTATGGACGGTGACGTTCTACCTGTTTCATCTCAACTATACGCAACCTGTTCACGGCGATCTTAAATTCTTTTAATTTAATGGCTTAATAAATCATCTTTCCCCACAATCGAGACGAACTCAAGCCATCTCTTAGGATTTTTGTTCATTCTATTTAAATGTGGGCTAAGACACCTAAAACAACAAGCTACTTCTTTTGACAAATATATGTTTTCCAATTGTTCTGTTGCTCCGTGGACGGATTAACATGTCAAGTGCAAAAGTCAAACGCCTAGACATTGTACTTTATTGAGATCGATAATTTAACTACAAGAGATTCATGTGATATTATTATATGTGAAAAAAAAAAAACTATTGCTCGAGTGGGTATTTGGTAAGCTAAATGTGGACTTCTCACTTGAGATAATTTGAGACAAGACTATGGATAATTGTTTTTTCCACTCCGTTTAACACTTTATTGCTCATTTTTTGCTCATTTTGTTCTTCTTGGTTTGAACTTCGAAACAGTGCAGAAGAGAAGGATGAGGGATACGTGTAGAAGCAGCAAAAGCCTCAAGCGCCTCTTCTCTCTAGCCATCAGGAGAAGGAGCAGAGCTAACGATGAAGGAGAAAGCACAGTGATTGGCGAGCCGAAGGATCCCCTGCTTGATCCCCCATCAGCCTTCAAACCGACTTGGAGATGCTTCTCCTACGACGAAATCCTCAAATCGACGGACGGATTCTGTAAAGGTTACTCTTTTATGCTAACCGAGTTCTTTCCAGATGAGAACTGCTCGTCAAAATCTAATCTTGCGAATTTTGCAGAGAATTTGGTGGGCAGAGGAGGACACGCGGAGGTGTACCGGGGAGCGACGGAGGACGGACGGGAGATCGCCGTGAAGAGGCTCAGAAGAGCTTCAACCGACGAGCAACGAGAGAAGGACTTTTTGACAGAGCTCGGGACCATTGGCCACGCCTGCCACCCCAACGTCTGCGCTCTTCTCGGCTGCTGCATCGACCGGGACCTCCATTTGGTTTTCGAGTTCTCGTCGCGTGGCTCCGTCTCCTCCAATCTCCATGGTGAGTTTCAATTGCTAAATCTACGACGTATTTCCCGTATTACATAGTATCATTTTTGTCGAGCATGAAAATGATTATTTGCCATGCCGGCGCTACAGATGAGAGTTCGCCGGTGATGGCTTGGAAGTTGCGTCACGCCGTGGCGTTGGGCACAGCCCGGGGGCTCTATTACCTTCACAAAGAATGCCCAAGGAGGATCATCCACAGAGATATCAAGGCCGCTAATATACTCCTCACTGCAAATTTTGAACCAAAGGTATCAGCCAAATGAACGTCCTTTTTGCTGCATGGTTCATAATACGAAGCAAGTCATTTGGAGGCTGATACTGAAACTTCTCCATTGCTCAATCTCAGATTTCCGATTTTGGTTTGGCAAAGTGGCTGCCATCTGATTGCACTCACTGTTCCGTAACGCCGATCGAAGGCACATTTGGGTACATCTTCTTCTTTTCTCAAGCTATTAGGAAGAACTGACAGCAGTTAATTATATGCAGAAAGATTGACAGAGCAACAAATCAGTAGAAATCATTGAAGGATTACAACATTTTACTTGGAAATTTTTAATTAGGCATTGATGTTCTTAAGTAGCAGCAAGTAATGGAGCTAATGATGTCAACAGGTGCTTGGCACCCGAGTACTTCATGCATGGGATTATCGATGAGAAGACTGATGTCTTTGCATTTGGTGTTTTTCTATTAGAGCTCATATCTGGGAGGAAACCAGTGGATGGCTTTCATAAAAGCTTGCTTAGTTGGGTAAATATATAGTTCTGATTAATTTTGAAATTATTCTTTTGATTCAATCTTTTTACGCTCTTCGCATCCTTTTTGTGATATCTTTGCAGGCAAGACCTTTTCTTAAAGAAGGCAAGATAGAAAGGTTAGTTGATCCGAGATTAGGGGATAATTACGACATAGGGCAGCTCAAAAGACTCAGTTTGTCAGCTTCTCTTTGTATCAGAGCAACAGCAACATTTCGCCCTTCCATGACTGAGGTTATACACTGTTTTTATGAAGTAAAAATACTAAAACTTTGAAGAAAAAAGTGCTAAGGTTGATGATAAAAAGTATTTTGAGCTAGAGGCATCAAGAAATAGAAGGTTAATCATAGAGAAAGCTTTATCATTTGTTAATTTTCATGGCAGGAACTTCATGTCGTCTTTTATGCCTATTATTGTCAAGTTAAAGCAAGTAATGATTCCTGGTGTTTAATTTGGAATATACAGGTCGCCTTCACCAAGATCTTTTGGTGATACATTGCTTTCGTCTGGACATTGTCTTTTTAGAAGATCATATTCCAAAGTCTTCCTGATTCTTTATAAGATTTGAGCAGTTCATTGAATCTATGAGCATTGATGCCAATTCAAGTTGACATTTACAGGTTTTGGAGATGCTGGTAGGTGGAGAGATTTCACAAGATAGATGGAAGTTGCCAGAAGAAGAAGAGGAGGAAGAATTTTGGGGCTTTGATGATCTCGACGACGACGATGAAAATGAGTTGGATACCCCATCCACATCTTCCACAGGCAGCTCTGGTCGAAAATTTTCTTAGATGCACTTTGTAAACATCATCAGCTCAGCTCTTTTTTGTAGAACAAGAAGTTGTATATTTAATCATGACAAACTGAAAGTTCATATTGTGTGTACCTTGGATGAAATCTGTGCTGCCACCTCCTTATTCCATAAAGCATAGAGCATTAGTAAAGAGTAGTTAATCAGTTTTGGATTGGATAGGAATGCGAGATGGCATTAGTTGAGACAAACTGGTAGTTCAGACCACTCCACATCTTCCATGAATTTTTCTAAACAATTCACATCAACCAGTTTGTGGAAGTTAAATCTGTAAGACTGGTGGTTCAGAGCAGAGATGAGAAAGAGCAAGGCCTAAAAAGTATCGACTGAACTAAATGATGAATGATCAATTTTGTCTGTAGTTCTTTACCTGTATTCAAGCATATCTAAGTCTAATCGAATAAGAATCCCACTTTCTTGTACTCTGATCGTCCATCATTGAACTCTGTATTTAGAAGATTATGTGCAAGGATTAATAGCATCTAAATCTATCAAAATCTCATTGTGGTAAAAGTCACGTACTTACCAAGTTGCCTCTCAACTAATCAACTAAGAGCTATCCAAGGTTATTAACTCTCATCGCTTAGTTGTAAAATATGTTACCTTAACAATATTCATCCAAAGTGATCGAGTACGTGATAAATAGCTCCACCACCATTTACAAAGTAGGATCATATTGTACTCCTTTAGACTAAGAATACTATTGGTATCTCATACTTGCTTGCCAGGTGCATATTAGGCTCCAAAATGTTAAGTAATTAACTCGTAATGTAGAGGATTGGCAGTGCTAGAAGTGACTTCGTTAAATTCAATCTAATTCCTATTGAATCCAAGCTGGTAAATATAAATTGAGCTCAAGTAAATAATTAAAGATAAGAGAATATATAATATTTTCCTCCATATGATTAAAAATAAAAATCCATTGTAAACCTAACCTTTGAAGCATTCTAGCAATAAAATGATTACAATATGATTTATTTGGCATATCAATATCAATTGAGAACTAGGATAAGATATTGATGTTTTTGAAGGGATAACCGAATGATCCTTGCTGGGTTAGCTCCTCTAGCATTTTTTTTTTCTCCAGATTTCTTTAAATTTATTTTGAGACCACCGAATACAATAAATGTCATCATTTAAAATTTAAAAGTGTAGTGTTATTCTAAGTCTGCTTTAGAAAATAACGAATGTGTCACTTATAATGCCATCACTGAAATATATGATGTAAGTCTACTTTAGAAAATAATAAATGCGCCATTAGGATATTGTAATGTATGAAATATTTTGACTTTGAACATTTCTGTGCCAATCGATCCAAGAAATAATAATTGATATAAAGTATTTACTAGAAATTTACTAATAGTGACAACTCGAAGCATGCCAATTTCAGTGGTCTATCTCACTATCTGTTCAACTTTAATACGTTTCTTTTGGCAGCTTATTCCACTAATCCGGTAATCCGTTCTGTTTTATATATTTTGTTGGTTTCAAACTTCATTGATCAGTCATAGTATACCGGTTCTGATTTTATTTTTTTTGTTAGTTTAAATTTCATCCATCAGTCATGTTTTGATTTTATTAGATTTTAGTTTATGAGACTGTACATAATAAATTCATCCATCAGTCATTACTAATGATTAAAAAAGTTCTTTTATGCCAATATGATATTTTTTTTTCTATCTCTTACACTGTCATCTTTTCTATTAGGATGATTACAATTACTCTATCAGTTGCACACGTTGAAGAAGAAAAAACAAATAATATTGGACGGATGAGAAGGTGGAAGCGTTAGTTGACGCTCTTATAGAATTAGCTTCCGATCCTTTATGGAAGGCATATGCTAGTTTTAAAAATGGTTATATGATTCAAATACATAAGTTATTCCTCATATTGAATCCAAGATTAAATATCTTAAAATCAGATGTGTATGCAAAGTGGATGTCAGAAATAATGAATGTGTAGTGTTATTCTAAGTCTGCTTTAGAAAATAACGAATGTATCACTTATAATGCCATCAATGAAATATATGATCTAAGTCTACTTTAAATGTCATCATTTAAAATTTAAAAGTGTAGTGTTATTCTAAGTCTGCTTTAGAAAATAATGAATGTGTCACTTATAATGCCATCAGTGAAATATAATATAAAGTATTTACTAGAATTTTGCAGCCTTATTACAATCACGTAGTCCGTAGCCCAGTCCCGACCATCCCAGCACAAAGAAATAAATCACGAGGCCATTCTATCAGCAAAGTGGCCTCCGAGACGAGGGGGTTTAGCATGGAATAAACCCAATGATCCGAACCCAGAACTTAACAATTCCCCACCCGAGTATCAATTCCTCACTCATGGGGAAGCACAATCACTTCTTCTTTTATTTTTTTTTTTGCAAAAGTCATATACCGACCCCGGGTGTCACACACGCATGCCCCACAACCATATATAGAAGGTAAATCAAGAAATCAAGCATGCCACTATATGGAAAGGTATTTTAAGTTGACTTCACCGGGAATTGACCCTTGTCCATTTCTACAAATCCACTACGTAGTGACCAGCTCGACTATACCCCCATTATACCCGGGGCATGGGGGTATACAATCACTATAGTAAAATGTGATTACACACATCCCTGACACCCTTCACAGTCTGTCCTTAAGTTATATAAAGGAGGTAAATCACGAGGTCAACTTATAGCCGACTGCCAAGTTGGCTAGGGGTGGGAGAAGTTTTTCCTAGGGCATACGCCTGTTGAAAATTGATCTATACCTTATTATAATAAGTCTATCACCTTCTAACTAACTGGACATCTTACCCTCTAATCAACTAGATACCCTGTGAATACATGATTAGGGCATGCAATCACGTGGCAAAAGGTGAAGTGCTCGCCCCCAATGCCAACCCACCCAAGACCAACATGGAGGAGGTAAATCACGGTGATTGAGAAGACAAGTGGATGGGGGTGAGTTACATGAGGTGCAGAGGTTTATTGCCCGTCAAGCTCAAAATTCGATCCTAAGACCACATGTGGTAAACAACCATCCACTTACCACCTCAGCTATGTCTGTAGGAGCAAAAAGAAAGAAAGAAAAATGATTAACCAGGTCAGGTAATGTCGAACCTCAGGCAACTGGCCCGTGCCCCATGAAAGTTTTCCACCGGCCGTTAGGGTAAATCGAGAAGCGCTTACAGTAGGTAGTTCAGAAGTCCAACATCTATTGGTTGTACTTTCTATTTAAAGGAAAAATCTTTATAAATACGTTGTTACTAAGAATTGAATTGTGAATGCTTAAGTGACAACTGGCCCTTTCCACCTACTATAGTCTGAGGGCTATGAGGGCATGCAATCACGTGGTAAAAGGCGATTCGCTCTCCCCTAGCGCACCCGC
>JBAMIE010189136.1:0-12222 GCA_037177295.1 Kaempferia parviflora | reverse complement strand
GCTGGCGCCGCTGGCACCGCTGGCGCCGCTGCCGCCGCTGCTAGTGGCACAACCTTTCGATCTGATCAGCCAGCAGTCACCATCTCCGGTCCGCACTGTCATATGCATCCAAGGCCGATCCGCACTCTAATCCATCCGACCTTAAGTCACTGTTGCCTTGTACCCTCTTATTGTGTTCATATTTGACATGTTTTGGCCTTCGCGCAGTCTATTCTGTCCCGGCCATTGGCCTTGATACTCTATTTTGGTTCTGTATCGTTGTTCCATACCGGCCTACGTGCCGACATTATATCTCGACCTGTGTTCCATTGTTATATTCCGACCTGCGTGCCACTATCTTATTCTGGCTTTGTTTGCCCATTGGCTCCACATCATCGCCTTCCGTTGCTCGTTGCCCTCCAGCGCCATGTCACCACTCTCAGCTTCACGATGACTCAATCGACATCACGACCAGCTCACAGGACCACTCGAGGGTGCCTCCCGGGCTAGGGTACGTCTTCCCTGCTCATTCCTGATGCATTTCTTACTTTACTATTTAGCCTGTTCCTTGCATATTTTTAGGGTCTGCCTTGAGCATTGGAGTGCCAAGGTCGGAGCGACTCGGTCACTGATTGCAGGTACCCTGGACCGAAAGCCTTTTGATGACTCAGTCAACCTCGAAGATAGTGCATCACCCCTACCCCCTTTGGGTCATGAAGACTTGGTCACATTCAATCCACATCATCAACCCAGCAATTCCATCTGACTCAGCTTTCAGATAGAATCATCAATACAATGACTCAATTACAGTTGAGCACCAATATTGATTTGATGTATTTGTTGCTGCAATAGATTTTCAAGTTGAAGAACTTAATAGTAGATTCAAGGATGAGACATTCAAACTTCTTAAGCTTAGTTGTGCTTTGGAACCTAAAGAAAACTTTAAGCTTCTTAATGTTGATCACATATATTGACTTGCTGAGAAATTCTAACCTCTTGATTTCGATGCATGAGATTTGCACAACTTGAGAATACAATTAGATCACTATAAGTTTGATGTTGCTAACCATGAAAGATTTTAGAATTTATCAACTATTTCTGAATTATGTAGAAGATTAGTTTCAACAAATAATATATATATTTGTTTAATTGGCAGGTTAATTTGCTTTGTTTTAACTCTTCCTGTTTCCACAACAACAACGGAATGAGCATTTTTAGCTATGAATCTTGTTAAAACATCTCGTCGTATTAAGATATAAGAAGAGTTTTTAGCAGATTTTATGGACATCTACTTGAATAGGAGTTTGTTGAAAAAATTAATAATGATATAATAATTAATGAGTTTGATTTTAAGAAGAATAGAAGAGCACAACTTTAATAGTATTTTTTTCTCTATGCTTTAATTTTGAATGTATTAAATATTAAATACTTTTGTTCTATCATTTCAAAAAATTAATAATCATATTTTTGTTTATATTTTTTTAATTAATTAATTTATTATATCTCGACTATGTACCCCAAGGAAATTTAGATGTGAGTCCACAGAAATTTGATCACCATCCGTTAGAGAGGTAGTCCATCGTTCTGGCTATACTTGTCACTTGTTATCCGACACCAGCTTGTGAGGAATTCCAAACCGGCATAATTAAGATGTGAGTCCACAGAAATTTGATCACCATCCGCTCCGTAATTTTAGCCATGGCCTCTGCCTCAACCCACTTAGAGAAGTAGTCCACCACTGCTAGCAAGTACTTCTTCTGAGCTAGGGCTAAGGGAAACGGGCCCACAATATCCATTCTCCATTGATCAAAGGGGCAAGAAACCATTGAAGTCTTTAATAGCTCGGTCAGACAATGCGGTATGTTCTGATGCTCTGACAAGAGACACAGTTAGATACTAGATGGGCGACATCTGCTTACAGTGTGGGATAATAATACTCGGCCAATATTACCCTGCAAGACAGCGTCCTTCCTCCTACATGGTTACCATAGTTGCTCTGGTGAATCTCTCACAAGATGTATTCAATCCCGTCAGGTTTGATGCGTTTGAGTAAGGGTTAGGAGAATGCCCACTTGTATAGTTGGTCTTCAATTAAAGTGAAGCAATTGACAAACCTCTTGGTTTGTCGGGCTGTCTCAACATCGGCCGACAAAATTCCTTGCTGCAGGTGTAATGTGATTGGGGCTCTCTAATCGATTGGCTAATCGATGTTGGCTTACAAGTCGATCTGGGCTATGAGTAGGTTCTGAGCTATGGATCTAGGACCCAAGTGTTTAAGGAACTAACCATCTTGGCCAACTCATCTTCCTTGTGATTGTCAGATTGGGGTATATTTACAAGTGTGACATCCTCAAAACCTTGCTTCATCTTCTCATAGGACTCTTTGTACATTTGTAGTCTTTCACTATTGATTTCAAAGTTGTCTGCTAACTGTTGGGCTACCAGCTGAGAGTCTGAGTGCATGATCACCAGGCGGCTCCTACGTGTCTAATTGCTTGTAGGCTGACTAACAAGGCTGCATACTCGGCCTCATTATTAGTTGCCCGAAAGTTTAGCCGGACAGACAATGGTAGGACATCCTCTTGAGGGGATATAAGATGAATGCCCACACCACTGCCCTGCCGAGTGGAGGACCCATTCACATAAATCTTTCGTACCCCCTCAGGCTCCGATTGATGAACTTGAGTGATGAAATCTGCTAGGGCTTGAGCCTTGATGGGCATCCAAGACTGGTATTATATATCATAATCACTTATCTCGATCATTCTCTTAATGAGCCAACCAGCTGCTAAAAGGTTGGTGAGCACTCTTCCTAGTGAGCTATTGGTGAGGACCGTAACCGGGTGTGCAAGGAATTAAGGTTGTAAGTGATGAACAGTAAGTCCTATCCTGTAAACTAATTTCTCGAGCACAGTATACGAGATTTGACACCTTTCAATAGATGACTTAAAAAGTACACTGGTCATTGTACATTATCGTGTTCTTTGACTAAAGCAACTCCTACAGCCTCCTGGGTGGTTAACAAGCATAGCTAGAGCGGATCTCCCGCAACGGGCTTAAAGAGGGAAGGTAGGGCTTCCAAGTGCTGCTTTAGTTCTTCAAATGCTTTGTTGCACTCTTCATCCCATTGGAATTTTGTTGCTTGGCGAATCACTATGAAGAAAGGAACGGTCCGACAGTTGATCGAGATATGAACTTTGAGAGCACCATGATTCGCCCGACTAGCTTCTAGACTTCCTTGAGGTTTTGAGGGGCTTACATGTCCCGAAGATCCTGTACTTTCTCCGGATTTGCTTCAATTCCCTGCTTGGTGATGAGGTATTCCAAAAAATTTCCCCCCTTAACCCTAAACAAGAATTTCAGGGGATTCAGCTTCAGCCCATACTCCGCAAGGTGTGGCACATTTCTTCCACATCAGCAATGAGCTCTACTTCCTGGGTGGACTTAATGAGAATGTCATCTATATAACTTTGACATTCCTCTCGATCTGCTTCCGGAAAATCTTGTCCATCATCCATTGGTATGTTGGCCCTGCATTTCTTAGTCTGAACGACATAACTGTATAATAGAAAGTGTTGGTGCAATTGTCCCCAAGTCAAGTTGACCATGTTGACCGGGCAAGCTTGAGTCAAGCTTGGGTCTCAAGTTTCGATGTTTGACAATGTATGACAATGTATACAATGTATTGGGAGATTGCTTGATGCAATTGTCCCTAAGTCAGGTTGACTCGTTTGACTAAGCTTGAGTTGATTCAAACTTGTGTTTCGACGTTTGACAATAGATAGAGATTGCATTTGCAATTGTCTATCTAGGAGATTGTCAAACAGAAGCCAAGTAGGTCAAGGATGACTGGATACTTGACTGGAAAGTCCTAACTAGAAGTTAGGTAAACTGAAAGTCCTAGTGAGTGAAGCTAGGCAGAGTGAAAATCCAGGTGAGTGAAGCCTAGTCCTAGTGAGTGAAGCCAAGTGAAAGTCCTAGTGAGTGAAGCTAGGCAGAGTGAAAATCTAGGTGAGTGAAACCTGTCCTGGTGAGTGAAGCCAGGTGAAAGTCCTGGTGAGTGAAGTCGGGCAGTTTGGAAATCTAGATGAGTGAAGTCTGGTCCTGGTGAGTGAAGCCCGGTGAAAAGTCCTAGTGAGTGAAGCTAGACAAACTGGAAGTCCTGGTGAGTGAAGCCAGGCAATGGAAATCCAGATGGGTCACGGTTGACTGAACATCTGGTGATGAGAAGTCCAAGTGGGTCAAGGCTGACAAGACACTTGGCACGAGACGTTAAGTCCAAGTAGGTCAAAGGTTTGACCGGATACTTGGCACGTGCTGGAAAGTCCAAGTGGGTCAAAGGTTTGACCGGACACTTGGTGACGAGTACTAGCTAGTCATGGTTTACCGGATGCTAAGCACGAGGAGTCCCAACAGGTCACAGTTGATTGGATATTGGGTTTGACTTGAGTGAGTCAAGTCAATTAGGGTTTTAGCCTTGTTGGTAAAAACCAGGGTCGGCCAATTGATCGATTGACCGGCATGCGTGTGGCGTGAACTTCTTGAGTTCACAAAACGCCGCCCAATCGATCAACTGATCGATTGGGCTAGCGTTCTCACGACACAGAGCCGCGCCCAATCGATCAACAGATCGATTGGGATGTGGTTCTCTCACGATGCGTGAAAGAACCAATGACGTGGTAATCGATCAGTTGATCGATTGGTTTATTACCGTTGTCTCACGCAGGTTTAAAAGTGAGGCTTTCTGCAACGGGCGACAACTCTTCCTCCACCGTCTTCTCTGACGATTCTCTCGCCACTTCTTGAAGCAACTCAGAGTGAAGTGCTGTTGCATTTTCGAGTGATCAAGAGGCGAAGACACAAGACCTAAAAGCAAGGGTTAGCATTGTATTTCTTGTATTACTTGTCTTGCTTCGAGTTGTATTGTGTGGATTTTTGTACGAGGCTTCTCCGCCTCCGGTAGTCACCGAGAAGGAGTGTTTGCATTAGTGGAGGGTGCGTGCGTGTGTGGATCATTGGACTAGTCACCTCTTGTGAGGTGGATACCAAGTAAATCTCTGTGTTAGCGTTTGGTTGGTTGCGTCGAGTCAATTCCGCTGCAAATCTTTGAAGACGAAGTAACCGGAGCCATTCACCCCCCCCCCCCTCTAGCTCCGGAATCGGCCCCAATAGAAAGTACTATCCACGGTGATGAAACTAATCTTCTCTTGGTCCTCCCGGGTGAAAGGGATATGATGGTATCCCTGATAGGTGTCTAGCATACAAATCAACTCACACGTTGAAGTAGAATCCACTATTTGATCGATTCGGGGGAATGGATAGCAGTTTTTGGAGCTTGCCTTATTGAGGTCATGAAAGTTGATGTAGACTCATCACTTGTTATGAGGCTTTAACACTAGGACGATGTTGGCGAGTTAGAAAGGAAACTGCACCTCCCGGACGTGTCCTACCTCCAAGAGTTTATCCACCTCTGATCGAATGATCTTGTTCTGGTAGACTGAGAAGTCCCTTTTTCTTTGTTTGACTGGTCAAGAGTTGGGGATGATATGAAACTTGTGTTCCGCAATGGCTGGGGAGATCCCCGTTATTTCTTTAGGAGAAATAACCAGGTCTGTGGCTAATTTCTAGTGCCAGGTCGGCTATCCGCGTGATACTTTCTGGCAGATCGGGATACAATTGCACCTCCTCTCGCTCGATCGGCTCCTCGTCTAGCTATAGGGGCTCCTCCTAAATGGCATGTATGTCCCCGTCCTAGATTCTTTTGGCCTTGCGCACTTCAGTTTTTATTACATCTACATAACACCTCTACGCAGTCAGCTGCTCTCTCCTTACTTCATCGACCTGGTCTTTGACGAAAAATTTTATTTTTTTGGTGGAAGGTAGAGAAGGCCACTCAGAACTTGTGCAGAGCAGGCCTCCCCAATATAATATTATATATAGGTGAAGGGGGCATCCACTACTATAAATGTACTCCTCCCTGTTCTCATCAGGGACTCGGCGCCCAGGGAAATGTCCAACTTGATTAGACTAAGCAGTTATACCTCATTCCCTGTAAATTCGTACAGGGCGGTAGTCATTGGTTGAAGCACGCTCGGGTTGAGCTGCATACTATCAAAAGCCTTCTTGAACAATATGCTAACAGATTTCAATGTTGTTCTTTTTGGTGTTTTGGTGTCCGGAACAGATTTGCGTGGGAATTGATTTCATTGTTTATCTATTTTCTTGGGTATTCTGGATTTCTAGTACATATTCAATAGGCTGTAGATTAAACCTGATGTTGTTCATGTTCTACTAAGTAAGCTAAATTTTTGGGACAGACTGTGGATAGTTGGATTTCTATTTATGATGCTCGTACCTTTGAGTTCTGATAGTTTCATCAATTCCTCAATAACTAGTTAATCAGCAACCTGGATTTTTGTCTGGAACGTAAGAAGTATGAACTCTATGGAGTTGAATGTATGCTGCTTTCAACGAGGAAATGTTGTGGAATATCCTTGATATTAGTGCATCCATAGATTTCTTTAATTTTTGTCAATTTGCTGTTGCATCTATCGGTGGGGGAAAAACCTTCTGAATGTTGTATCATGAGTTTTGCATTTTCATGTGTACAGTCCGTAGCATGACTTCTTTGGTTGAAGTAGTAACTCTTAGCTATAGGTGGCAAACAAATCCAACTACTATAATTTAGTGCTGTTCGAGTTGCAGTGTTTTCATTAATTTCTTTGAATACATTGATTGTATATGCACTAGTGTAGTTTTATGTGAATCTCGGCGTGCCCGAGCATATACCTCCCCATGTCTTGATCATTTGCACTTATGGCTAGTAGCCACCCATGGTTTACCTCCTCCGTGTTGACTCTGGGACGGGTTAGCGGGGGCGCTGGGGGCGAACGAATTCGCCTTTTGTCACTAGTGTAGCTTTATGTACATAACGCAAATGCATGATAGTGGTATGTTCTGGTATTGTTTGTTTTTGGCGTAATGATATAAATGAGTTGTGTTCTCCTTAAATGGATACATAAAGGAATATGATATGAGTGGTGACTTTACGGGATGAGTGTCCTGGGATGAGCTCCGGGGAGCGCCCTTCCAAATATAAAAGATAAGGAAACATGGAATGACAATGGATGAATGACTTATGTTCTCCTACGAGGTACCTCTCAATGGTTCAGGAATATTGACCAAAAGAATGTGCTCTAATAATGGTCACCACCATGGCACCATGGTGGTTTTTCTTTAAAATTAATGATAATAATAATAAAGAATCGAGGTATGGTTCATTGAAAATGCATGTTAAGTTTAATAAGGTCTGGTCTTGAATTCTATAAGACATGCTTAGTCATTTTTTTTTCTTTTATAACATAAGCAAATTTATGTCTTATATTTTTGAAATTGTCGTTCTCATTATATCATTTGTGCCCTATGCTACTAGTGGTATTTGCTTGCTGAGTTCATGGACTCACAACCTATTTCATGCAGGTGCGGATGAGATTGCAAAGGATATATTAGGAGACGTGGAGGCGGAGTAATCTGTCCATGGGTCCTGGGGACACGTTAATAAGTCTGGTTCGTTGATTTTCATTATTTTGTGAGAGGATGGAGACTACTTGTTTCTCTTGTTTTGGATATGGGTTCATAAATTTCTATTCAAAAGATGCATGTGGAGCTTTGAAATTCATATATGATGAAGTTTTTCTTAGTCTGCAAATTAGTTGTAGATCTTTATATGATGGAGTCATAAGTAGGGAGCCAAGTGTCTTTTCAGTTATGACTCATTCCCTGTAAATTCATACAAGGCGGTAGTCATTTGTTGAAGCTCACTCGGGTTGAGCTGTATGCTATCAAAAGCCTTCTTGAACGATATGTTAACAGACCTTCCGATGTCAACGAAAACTCTAGTATTAGGCTGTTGGCGATGACCGCCTTGATGATGAGCGCGTCATCATGAGGGAGCTCCAATCCCTCTAAGTCTTGGGGCCCAAAGCTAATCTGAGGCCCTGCCACTCGCTCGTGGCTATAACCGACTATATGATTTGCAGTCAGCGTCCATGAGCCATCCTGGTTGAATCCCATTAGTGGGTCCTCCCAATATCTCGTTGATCTCCCTTATTATGGCTTGCCTATGTTTTCGATCTCCTGGACCTCCCATGGTTCCTGGCCACGCTCCTTTAGCAGATGGGGTTGGTTGTCTATCGCCAGAGGTGGATTGGCCGGGAGGCCGAGGTACTAGGATTATTGGCCTGTTGTCTTAGGAGTTGATGTACAGTTGTGGGAGGTGGCAAGCCTAGTTCAGCCGCTCAGCGCCTATCCCGAGCGAGCTGTTGCCAATTTGTTGTATAGTGAGTGATCGACCGGTGGTAGGTGCAATACCGATTGGGATTGGTACAACAGCTGCGATACACTACGCCACTCAAGTCCCTTAAACCGGCAGAAATTTCTATCGGGGCTCCCTGGGGTGAGCTAGGGGTTGTGGTGGCCTTTGGTCGGCTTGGCCGGCCGGGGTGGAGACATTTGTTTCCCTCTTCCGAGCAGCCTGTGCTTCTTCAATTTTAATATACTTTGCTATTTTCCCCAGTAGATTATCGAAGTACTTCATGGGCTTCCTAATGAGGGCTCGGAAAAACTCCCCGTCTAAGAAGCCTTGAGAGAAGGTGCTTATTGATCTTTGAGGTAGCAAACGGAACCTCTATGCCACTTGATTGAAGCATTGGATATTTGAGCACGAGCAAACTATGGTTAGTTTTTTGGTATTTCCTGCTGCTAGAAAAGTGATGCAGGAAGACTTTTTTGAACTCCTTGAAACATGTGATTGATCTGATCAGCAGTCATTCAAATCACCTTTGTACAAAGCTGGACAGAGTGATCAAAAATACTCAACACTTTATTGCATCGCTATACTGGTGGAGCACAGCGGTGTTCTGAAACTCATGGAGGTGAACCTCCGGATCGAAGTTACTCATATATTTCCCAATTGACAAGGGTCGATAGCTCTTGGGCAATTTTTCATTCAGCACCTCTTGAGAAAACAATTTGTCAAATTCTTCAGGGGTTTCTCGAATAACCAAAGCTTTTGGAAGATTTGACCAGCAAAGCCGATTGGTTGGGTGTTGTGGCCATGATATGTATGATGAGTGTTAAAGGATTTGATCAGCGTTAAGCCGGTCGGATAGGCGTTGTGCCTGTGTGTTGAATGTTTAGTGGATATGATCAGTGTTGAGCCGGTCTGGTGAGTGTTGCGATCACTGATGTGATCAAGTACTAGAGAACTCGACTAGCATCGAGCCGACTAGGGGAGTGTAGAGCTATCGCAATGTGAAGAGCTAGACTATGTATGAGTTTTGAGGGACCGCGATGGGGGACCCCACTAGTATTAGGGTCGGCTAGTCTAGCCACGTACTCCTTAACTTTGACCGCCACATCATCCAGGACTTTAATTGTCATGTCCTCTAAGACTTAAGACTTTGACTGTCATATCGTCTTGACCATCGATCCGAATGCACCGTATAAAGATGACAAATGGAAGGTTTGATCCTCATCTACACATCAAAGGGGAAGAAAAGTTGTCTCGGCGGACCAATCGAGTTGTTTCTCCCATCTCCCATCGAAGCGTAACACCTCTTAACGTAAGTCACACTTAGTCAGCATGGATGGATCGAGCTAGTCTAGTCGTCGTCTTTGGATGGAGGTAACTAGACAATTATGAGTAGGGCCACAAGCTAATTAAATAGTGAAATTTAGGTATAAATTAGATAAGATTTTATTTTTTTTATTTATTTTTAAAAATATATATTTTTGTCTCTGTTTGTTTCAATTACTCAGGATTGATTATGTGAATATTATTCCATCATTTAATTTCTATGGAAGACTCTTATTAATAATATTCAGAGAAACTATACAACATATTATCTTCTGCATCATTTAGACAACTCACACCCTGTTGACTGATTTATTAATACGGCTATGATTGTGAAGCGTTGAAACTTGGGAGTTAGTTAAGTTTCACACTATTTTCAATTTTGACTATAATATTTGTTACGATATTATAAAAAAAAAATTATTTGCCTAACTTAAACATAAGATATAATCTTTGCCCGTTTGAAAAGCTTTTAAGTGATGGAATTGAATTGAATTTCATCAGGAATTAAATTTCATCGTGAATTGAATTGAATTTCTTGATTTAGAATGAGTTAGTAAATAACAGAATTGAATTGAATTTCTTGATTTAGAATGAGTTAGTAAATAACAGAATTGAATTAAATTTCTTGATTTGGAATGAGTTAGTAAATAACATAATTGAATTGAATTCTTATTATTTTACCATTTTACTCTTCTTCCATAAAACTTAATATTCTTACAAGAGAAAGAGAAGGGTAAATTGGTCATTTTAATTGTTTAAGGGAATTGAATTCCAATTCTCCTCACAATTCAGACCTAAAAAGATTTGAATTGGTTTGAGGGGTTAGTAGGAAATTGAATTTCAATTCCCTACTAATTCCTTATTGAAAAGTTATACCAAACAATGACTTTGAATTTCAATTCTTAAAGGAATTCAATTTTATGGGTTTCTAACAGGTTACGTTTTGGGAAAAGATGTTTATTTATTTATTTTAATGTCATTCCAATATTCAAGTGAGGGCCAATTTATTTAAATTATGATTTTTGAGATCAACATATATAGATGATTTTTGAGATCGAGATCCAACTTAAATGGTGAGCGAACATATGACTGGATCATTTGTTCATAGAATCCTACTCAATTAAAAAAAAAAAATTGAGATTTGAATTGTTTTTCCATCCCTAGAATAATGTATTCGGACTAGATTACTGCCAAAATAATTCTCAATGAAATTTGCAAGGTGAATTTTCATAGTCCAGTAAATAATATTCTTTCAAAGATGCAAAACAGCATGATAGAACATTATCATCCTTAACTTTGTCCAATTGCCATGCAAAATTTTTCAACCAAATGACTTCATTACTAAATTCTGATCCACATAATACAACATTATCATTTTCACCTCAAAGTCATAAACATTACAAGTTTCTACAAATCTATTGAATATTTATCCACACTTGCATGACTCAACCTGAAACATTCGACTTACAATTCGACAAACAATTTTAACAAAGAAAATATCTATTTAGATTGTACCACACATCACATTCCACTTTTCATGCCTTACCTACCTTCTAATGTTGTGTTGGATACATCGTTGATGGATAAGGGATATTGCATTCCTATTGAAGAATTAGATGAGTCTAAAGCAGCAACAAAACCAGGTTGTTTAGGTTCTGGTATAGGGCTGTCACTACCCAACATAATAACTACCAAGGGCATTGTCGGCCTATCTTGTGGTCGCTCTTGAACACATAAAAGGCCTATCTTTATACACCGCATGACCTCAACTATTGAAAAGGAGTGGCCTATGGATTCATCAACGATCTGTAAGTTTTTATCTTCTTTCCACAAGCTCCATATCTGCAATTACAATTATTGTAGTTACTAATAAGCACAAATCTCAAATGTTAATGATATTATTTTCAAACTTACATGCCCTAAAAGGTTTAGGTAGTTTGAACTATAAACTTCTCTATTCTTTGTACCACTGACGATCTCAAGTATTAATACACCAAAACTAAATACGTCTGACTTTATTGAGAAAGTCCCATTCATGGCATATTCAGGAGACATGTATCCGCTGCAATATTGATGACAAAATTAGATACTTTTATAATAAATTTAAATCATAAAAAATAATACTTACTATATTCCAACGACTCTTCTTGTATTTATTTCCATTTCATCACCTCTAAATATTCTTGCTAACCCAAAATCTGATATTTTAGGAATGTAATCTTTGTCGAGTAGGATATTACTAGTCTTCAAATCTCTATGAATGATTTTGAGTCTTGAGTCTTGATGAAGATAAAGAAGGCCTCGAGCAATTCCTACTATGATATTGTATCGTGTTTTCCAATCCAACAACATTCGCCTTGCTTCATCTAATTATAAGCACATTGGTGAGAATTTTACACTTTTCAAGTGAAATGATGGATAAATGGTAGCATAATTTTATTATTTGACTAAAAAAGAACAACTAACCGAACAAGAATGCATCTAAACTTCCGTTGGGCATGTACTCGTAGATTAATATCCTCTCCTCTTTGTGAATGCAACAACCAAGAAGACGAACCAGGTTTTGATGTTGTAGCTTAGCAATTATCATTACTTCATTTTTGAAC
>JBAMIE010189127.1:0-12222 GCA_037177295.1 Kaempferia parviflora | reverse complement strand
CTCTCTTAATCTCCTATTTATATTAAGTGATTTCTAAACCCAGCGCACCTTTAACTATAGTTTCCCTCGTATATTTTGGGCACACCCCTACTGGGGCACTTGGCTAGCGGAATCATTTTTAAGGCTGCAGATTCCTATAGGTCACGGGTTCAAATCCTGCGTGTCGCATTTTATGTTTTTCCTTATTTTTTATACTTCCGCTACTCTAAAAATTCCAGAAAAATATTCTAAAATTTCAGAAAAATCATAGAATATTTCTAAAATTATTTTGAGAAATTCTGGGCATTTCATTCACTACGTCATTATAGACGGTCACCAACTTCGTTCACTTTTCTATACTCGATAGCATAGTGAAATACAAAAAATACGAGTAATACGAAAGCTAATTACTAGAAGACTATAAAGAAAGCAATGAAATCGCTAGCACGTTGATGTAACATGGTTCGTAGATACTCTTACTTTATTGTTGTCTGTAAGGTGGACGATCTCTTAATCCGTCGGTAGATTAGGGTTTACATTACTATTGGATTTATAAATTCAACTCAAAATGATTGTTAAATTAATAAAAATTCAGTTACATGATGGATGAATTGTGATGATGTAATAAATTGTAAGGAATTATGATTAATTATGAAGATGTGGTGGATGAATTGAATGTTTTGAATGAATTATATTGACATGTAAATTTTGAATTAAGATTATATATTCTAAATAAATATTTGTGACAATTTTTAATGTCTTGATAAATTATTATAATTGATATTTAATATTGTCATTATAAATTAGTTAAGGTGATATTTTAAAATGACCTTATAAATTATCTTTCTTAATATTTTCGACTATGAGTATATCTTTAAAATTATGACACTTTTGAAGTTAGCATACATATTTTATAATGACATTATACAAATGTCAAGAATACCAGAGGGCATATGTTAAAACCATATTTAAATACATTTTTTGGTGATATCAGTATAGTTTTAGTGTCACTAAAGATATACTATAAGGGAGTCTATGTGTGTCCTTAAAGATTTTATTTCTAATAGTGAATTACTAGTCGACTTGTTTCTGATAGCAGTTGGCTGGTATACAATTTCAGGACCAAATGGATTTCTGAGCTCAATTTCATAAATGCACTAGAAATGCTAATAGACCTCCAAAAATTTTCAAATTTGGTGGATAAGTCAATTTTACCATTATATATATATCCCAAGATAGACATAAACCTAAAACTATTTAAATAGTTCAATTAAACCTTAACCTAAAGTCCTTGTTTTGAGTTTCTTTTGATATATCTGCCCATACTAAACCATAATGCATCCCTTGTATTCGTCATCTATACATCTAAAATCAATTTTCATGCAATATGAATCTCATTTAATATTTTCATACATGAATCTCATCCTAATTATGCCAACCAACTAGGTTAGAGACTCAAATCCATCTCTAACCCTTTGTCACATTTTAAGACTCATCTAGAATCCCAAGTAAGATCCACTTGAGATCCATTGACCATGGGTCCCCAATTGACTTTTTGAGCTCCTCAAAGAGCTCTTAACCCTAACCACCTTCCTAGATGACTCATTTATTATGGCTAAACCACAATGATGCACCTTAGGTGATAATTGGCATAACCACTTTACTCTCTTAATCTTAGACACATTGTCTTTGGTTAATTTCTCCTTATCATTAACCTTGGACGATCTATGCTTGGTTGACTTATCCTTAGATTTCTTATCCTTGGATAACTTCTCCTTGCTATAGTTATATGCAACCCTTGCATATATCTTTTCTTTGACCTTAGAGATTTCACCCTTGCCATTAACACGCACAATCATTGTATATGTCGTTTCTTTGGCCTTAGGGGATGATGATCGATATACCAAACTCGATCTATAACATTGGAGTTTAGATTACCTAAAATCTTATTAAGTCGTTTAGATCCATCAATGAATCTATCTAGGACTTTTTCTACCATCTCAAGTTTTTACCTCAAGCCTTGATTTTTCAATTCTAAGTTTCAAACCCTAAAATCGACTTGTCCACCATGAACATTCTTAGACCTACTGACCTTCCTAGGCATGTGTATCCCCTTCTTGATATTATGCCAAGATTTTCCACCACCTACCTCTCCTTAGGCAAAGTGGCTTATTTTTTGTTAGGCCTAACCTTTAAATTTGATTTCCTAGGGTTAGCAACCATGTTAACCCTATTCAATCATAATTATACATGGGAAAATAGACAACATTATTTCTAACATGCATGGAGGAATTAAATTTGAATTAAATTTCAAATTAGAATTTAGCTTCCACTTTACCTTTGGAGCTCCCCCTAGACTTGAGCCTCCATTTTCCTTCCATTTCTACAATTGGGTGAGCTTCTTAATTTCTCTCTCCCTTGGGCATTTGGAGTCGTAGTGGCCCGCTCACAACACGTGAAGCATATGATGTGTCACCTCTTCTTCTTGGCACCATCCCTACGAGACACTTTAGTTTTAAAATAACTTTATCAGGTTTAAGGTTTACCTCCTTCAACTTCTTGAGCAAGTGACACCAACTCTTGTACTATCCTATCTATCCATATTCAAAGCATTTGATGTGTGCCTTCCTACTCTTCTCGGTAGAAGTGGTTGAAGATTGAGCTTCGAAGATCTCTACTATCTTGGATTGCTATTCTTCTTTTTCCCTCGAAGATGTGGACGGTTCTACTTCTTCCTCGTTTTCTGATGTTGAACAGTTTCAACATCCGATTGGTCCTTTTACTCCTCTTGGATCAATGAATCTTTCTTCTTGGCCTCCTCCACTTCTTATATTTGTGTAGAATTTTCATGAAGAGCAATCACTTTTATCCATAGCTCATAAGCACTTTTATACTCACCTACACAAGACACCACATTAGATGGCAATAATTTTAATAAAATTTTAGTTACCTCCTTGTCTGCCTCCAATTGTTTCCTTTTCTCCTCACTCTAATATCTTGGCCAGAGATTCTTCCTCTTCTTGTCCATTGGAGTTTAGAAGGGTCCTTCCAACGTGATCCAATGGTTTTAATCCACTTAAAACCATGTCTCTAATCGCTTCATCCAATACTTGAAATATCCTTACTTGAATGGAGATGGAATTTGGATGTCCCATCCTAGTGCTCCTTCCGACTCCTTTGCAATACAACTTGTTGGAATCAGACAATTGTTGTGTATCCTCAAGTTTAAGGATATGTAGCAAGGAATATAAAAGATTATTGTATCCACAGGGACTATAGATTAAACACTAGTTAACTTCGCACGATGAGTTATCTAGACAAACGAATGTTGTTTGAATGCTTGTGAGCAAAGGAGAGATTAAGAGAGGCAAAGATGGTTAAGAGAAGAGAGAGGAAAAGTATGAGGAGTTGGATGGTGGATGAATAGATACAAGGATTCTGGTTTTATCATGATGCTAGTTAATGTCCCTATGCATTGTTCATATCCTTAACTTCATGCTTACATTTGTAAGGATTCTAATCAAGTGATCGGTATCGAATGCTTCTAAATAGAAGAGGTAATATAGAAAGTCCGGCTAAAGGATTACCCTTGTCACTAGGTCATACGATCGCTATATTACATAAATCATTTGCTAACACTAACACCGGAGTCTTAACTCTAATTAAAATACCCTAACAAGGATTAGTCCCTATGTTAAGATCTTTTGACTCTAGGAAGTGGGTAAGTATCTATGCCTTCTGTTAATAAGGCCATAATATGTCCAGTTGAATGAGTATCCACTGTCACTAAGAATCCCTCAGTTATCCAGCTTAGTAGCAACCTTAAACTAGAGACAAACCCCCTCACATCTGCATGTTTACACCATTCACGCATTTTGTCAAACACATAAAAGTCATATCACATATATATAATGGAATAAACACTTCATAGCACAAGAAGTGCCCAAATATATAGTTCATATATCAACATCACACATAACTACATCCTATATCCTAGATCTAGAGATCTACTCCACAAAGAAGGAAGAACAAACTAAAGACATGAATAATAGCACTCTTACAATCCAAGTACAAGAATTGAGAAGAAGAGAAGCTTAGCTATGCGTTGTCGATGTCTTCTGAGTATCTCCTTACTTCGAAGGTAGATGGATGGGTAAGGATGAAGCTTCTTGGGTTTTCGCAAGGGGGAGAACTCTTCTCCAAGCCCAGGGCCGGAGCCCCAAGCCAAAATATGCCAAAGAAGGATGTAGTTCCCCCTTTTATACTTACTAAGTTGATTTTATCTGACAGATTAGTTGGGATCCATCAAAATATATTTCTTGACCCTTAGATTAGCTTTTCTCAAGTGTGGTTTTCATGAGTGGATCATCCCGTGGTTCTAATCGAGTGAAAACTTATACCCATTTTACTTTAAGTCTGCAATGCAATCCAGATTTCGCACAGCTGTGCATAAAACACACGGACCCTCAGGGTTCAGCTATGGAAATATTGTGAAACCTACACTAATGTGTAGCGCTTGAAGTTAGCTTTGTTTAAGTGGTCATATACCCAAAAATTTAACCGAGAAAGAAGTTATACTCGTTTTAGTTTCGGTCTGCAGGTTGGACAGATTTGGGCATGCCTTTCACGTTCTTCATCACACGGGCAGGGATAAGCAGTGAACATGGGAGGCAACACGACCGTGGAGATCTGGACGGCCATGTGGCGGTAGCCATAGCCAAAGAGATGCACAACTGTGCAGGTTCCCTACGGTAAAGTGTGCAGGGTCAAACACACGACCATGAATTTATGCACGGTCGGGAAGGGTTTGGCATGGGGAAAGGCCGCATGGCCATGCAGGGCTCCCTCGACAACTCAGGTTCACGACCGTGACTAGTGTCACATGGCCGTACAACCCCCATGTACGACCGTGCATGCCCTGTGCACAACCCAGAATGCTGAAAATCCTCTCCTTTTGCTCCATTTCCGCTCTAGAATGCGTCTTGACATGAAAACCAGGTTTAGAGTAGATCTCCGCACAAGTAGATGTACCTCAAAACATGTATAGAAATATACATAATCTACGCGTATCACACCCAGACTTAAACCTTTGCTTGTCCTCAAGCAAAAACTGCATCTAAACTCATGTGATTAAGTATTGCATCGTAATGTTCAGGGAATTCGTCTAATCCTATCAAATGATTTCATTAGTTAGCAAGACATAAAATAGTTTGAATAGAGCCTAAGTAATAGTTCTCCGTGCTCAGTGCAATAATGACCTAAAAATTTCAAGTATTAATCCCTAAGCCTAGTCAAGTCATCATAAAACTGTGTTACTTATGCTCTCAGTGATAGGCACTTCTTACCTGCCACATGTTTGGTTCATATTAGTCAAAAAAACACAAGATCTCAAAGGGGTACTCGAGGTCAAGAGAAACATAACAATTGTTTCTCCAATAACCTAACTCAGTCTCAAAGGAGCAAATGCCAACTTCCACTCACGACAATAAATTTTTTATATGTTGGTGCCGGAAGCACCAAGATCGAACCTTGTTTTGATAATGGCAAAGGGTTCAAAGTTAAGCTTGTCTTGTGAACTAATATGATTGCTGAGTATGCAGGAAAGTCCTAGGTAATCTAGGTACGAAGTCTTGATCTTCAGGATTGAGCAAGAAGTCTTGGCGAATGAAGCTGAGCAAAGAAGTCTTGGCGATGAAGTCTTGGTGAGTGAAGCCGAGCATGAAGTCTTAGTCCGGGGGATCGAGCAGAAGTCTTTACCAAGCGAGGACAGCGGACAGGAGTCGAGACGGGTCGAGGATCGTACATCGTCGAGTTCCGGGTCTTCAAAGGCCGAGCAAAAGTTCAACCGGAGGTGCCGATTGGCAAAGGTAATTTCTCCTGAGTGGAGTAGGTGAGAATGAATTTCCCAAAGAGGGAATAGTAGGCGTCGGTCCGACCTATTATTTCTGGTGAAACCTAAAAGTCAGGACTAAGACAGTACTGACTGTTAATCTTTCCTTTACATATGATTGTACTAACATGTTTTTGCAGGAAAGAAAAGAAACAAAAGAAGAAGAAGAGAGGCCTTCGGCCTAGCCCACGTGCAAAATGGCGTGAGGGGCCTTTAGTAGGCAAAGGCACCCTCGGCACAGGAAGAAGGCGCCCCCGAATGACTGAAGGCACCCTCCCGCAGATAGAACTCAGTGGATAGAGTTTAAACTATGACTGCCGTGTGGAGGCCTTGAAGGCACCCTCAGGGGCTTGAGGGAGCCCTCAAGAGGATAAACAGTGACGTATTCAACGTTGATCCAAATCACACTAGAGGCGCCCTCAAGGCTTTGAGGGCACCCTCCAACGCACGTCCAGCACCCTATTTAAAGGGGCCTTCGGCTGCTTTCCAAGATACAATACTTGAACAACTCAGCTTTCTCAATTCTACTACTACGCGCTACTTCTACGCCTATTTGAAGATCCTACGATGTTGTTTTGACGACCGAAAATGCTACACAACAAATCCAAAAGTGGTCAGTATAAATTTTCGTTCTACACATAAATTCTGAATCTATTGTACTCCAACTTGTATAATTTTGGATTGATAGTGGATTGGCCAAAGTAAACGATCAAAGATCGTGGGCCTTGCAATAGGAGCCGTTATAAGACTCCGAAATAGGTAAAAACAAAAGTGTTCTCCTTTCTATATCGTTTCTTAATTTCTGTTGCGTACTCGAAGTTAGTTTTTAAAATTTAAAAGTTTTATTATTTTGATATTCACCCCCTCTTTCGTTTATCTCGATTCTACAATTAGTATCAGAGCAGGTCTCTCTAAATTGGTGCAACCACCAATCAAGCTGGGGGTTTTCGATTATTGTTTTCATTTTTTTTTTGTTTATAGACTCATATATATATATATATACACACACACACACACACCTTTTTTCTATTTGCATATTAATCTTTTCACTATAAGTCTATATTGACAAAATAAATGAATTTGGAAAATTTGTAATTATTATTTTTATTTTATTAATTTTTCTCGAAGTTGGTGCAACACCACTCGAGTTCATTATTTCTTCTGCCGCACTACTAATCCAAGACCAAGTGTTGGCACATTCTAGTTGTTTTTATTTTTGCAAGATTTTTATATGGCCCATCAAGAAGGATACAGTACCGCCTGCCCGCCTCTTTTCTCCGGCGAGGACTTCGGATACTGGAAATGATGAATGGAAGTGTACCTCAAAACTCAAGTAGACATGTGGATAATCGTCCAAACTGGACCCTCTATACCACTCGACGGCACTAGAGAACCAGTGTAATGTCAAAACTGGGACAAAACGTTGAGAAAGAAAGTTGAGGTTGATGCTAAAGTGACACAAGCCCTCTAGAGTGGATTCACAAAAGAGGTACTCAACCGCGTCGGCCCCTTCAGCAACTCCAAAGAACACTGGAACAAATTGATAGAGTTACATGAAGGGACAGTAGACACCAAGGTAAGCAGATGTGATTTATTGTTAAATAAACTATATAATTTAAAAATGCAGGATGGAGAAACAACTACCAAATTACACTCCCGCATTCAGGAGATGATGAAGGGGCTTCACGTTATCGGACATAAGATCGAAAATCGTTATCTAACAAGGTATGCACTAAATTCATTTCCTAGTAACTCCTTGTGGGCATCAATGGTATATGCCTATAAAGTTTCTAAGGACCTTTCTATAATTAAATTAGATGAACTGTTTTCAGAATTTGAGCTTAACGAACAGACTAATGGTTCACTTGCAGAGAAAGGTATAGTTTTGGTTGCAGGTAAATCTAAGAAGAAGGCACCTAAACCTAAACCTGAACCTGATTCTGACTCAGAATCTAAAGAGGAAGAACTAGCCAAAGTCGTGATCAACCCGGGACGAGTCCTCCTCGGAATCAGACGAAGAAGCACCGAAGCACTCTAACCTTCTGGCACTGACGGCACAAGACGAAGTCGGCTCCGACTCCGAATCAGAAGAATAAATGGAGCGTGAAAACGGAACTGTATCATTGTCGGAAGCGGGTCGACTGAAGGTAACGAGTTTTTCCAAAGTAGAGTTATATGATTTAATTTCTTATCTTTCTCGCAAATTGGCCATGTCCAACAACTGGGTCAGGTCTCTACAAGAGGAGGTAAAACTCCATAATGAAAATATGAGCAGAAGTCCAAAAGCTTGAGGAAGAGAATTTCTCCCTGAAAACTCAAGTCAAAGAATTTAGAGTAGACTTAGAACGATTCACTCAAGGTTTTAATAATCTTGATATGATTCTTGGAAAATAGAAGACTGATTCTTTGAAATTTTATGGTATGAAGCCATGCTTTCCTTGGACTTAGGTGTGTATCCCAACCCTTTCTTGCTCTTTGATGACTTTTGTCTACCTACACCTAAGTTTAGCTTCTTGGGCACTTTAATCTTATTCGTTATTTTCTTAAGGGTCTTTTCTAATTGATAATGTTTTGACCTCAAATTTTTTTTTTTAAATTTCTAAGACATTTATCCTTGATTTTTCATGATTGCCTTGGATTTTCCTTTTTCTAGACATATGTCTAAGTTGCTTAAGGTTCTTACCGTGATTGTTGTCAACCTTTCTATCCTTAGATAGAGTTGTTCTAGCATGATATGACCTAAATTTGTCTTTATAATTATCATACTTTATATTATCATGATAATAAGTATTAAAATTATGAAGTTTATTTCTAGCATGCTTGTTTTCATGATATACGAAAATTTCATTATGAAATAATACCTTCGAAGCTCCCCCTAAGTTTGAGCTTCCTTCCTTGTCTTTTCCTTAAGGCCTTCCCTTTGGACATTGGTTTCTATAATGCCCATTTTTGTTGCTTATCAATTTCGGCTTCTTTTGGCTTCTCCATAGCCTTGGGTGCCAACTTAGTTTTTTTCTTCGTCAATTTAGGACATTTGTTCTTGTAGTATCCCTTTCCCCTACATTAGAAGCAAATACAACCATCCTCACAGGCTTCGGATGCAAATACAACATCCGAGATGGAAGATGGAAGATGGAAGATGGAAGATGAATGGCCCATGTTGGTCTAGAAATGCAATAGCACATTGTCCTCAAACCTCTAAGAACTAGCCCTGAAAATCTCCTTGAAATCTCTCTTTTAAAGCGTTTATGCCAGGGCTAATTTTCACCTATTAGTCGACTGATCTTACCCATTAGTCAATTGATATGGTCAACATTGTTCCTACCATTAAAGGACCTCTAAACCTGCTAAAATTTGTCTGATTTGTCAATTATTATAACATCAGTTGACTGATTCATCCAGTCAATCGATTGATAGCAGTCGAATCTTGCAATAAATCAACCTTCTTCTATTCAAATCTTGATCGACATCAGTCGATTGATATCAACCATTAGTCGATTAATATCATCAGTTGAGTTGAATGATAGAATAAATATTCTTCTTAATCTATTTCTAAAGTCGTTAGTTGACTGATATCAATAATCAGTCGATTGATGTCATTAGTCAAATCTAACAATCTTGTTGACTTACTTCTATTCAATTCTGATAAAAAACAATTGACAAATACCCATAACTAGTTGGCTGATATTGAGTAAAAATATAGATCTCTAAACGAGCTCTATTTTGTACCTTAGATTGCCTCATTTTGATATCCGAGTCAAAAGTTATAACCTTCAGAAGTTTCCTCCGTCAAGACTTCCTCATTCTCTAGCATCTGATCAATCTTGACCTATCAAAACTTCATTGTTACCTAGCATCCGGTCAACCTTGACTTGTCAGTACTTCATGCCTCATGTTAATTCTTGTTGAACTTCCGACCACCAAGTGTTTGGTTAACCATGACCCACTTGAACTTTTCTTTTATCAACTACCTATTGGACTTTTCTCTTGTCAACTACTTATTGGACTTTCAATCATCATGTGTTTGGTCAATTGTGACCCACTTGAACTTCCGTCTCATGCCAATTCTATGTTGGGCTTCCGATCGCTAAGTGTTAGGTCAACCGTAACCTATTTGGACTTTTGTTCTTTACAACTACCTATTAGAATTATAATCACTAAGTCCCCAATCAACCGTGACCCACTTGGACATTCCGTCTCATACCCACTCATGTTGGATTTCCAAGTACTAAGTGTTCTATCGATTGTGATTTAATTGGACTTTTCGTATCTTATCAAGTATCTGGTCAACCTTGACCTACTTGACATTTTACTTAACCAACTTAACATATTGATTGGCTGTCAATTATCTAGTCAACTTTGACCTATTTGACATCTCGAGCAACTAACATATTGATCAAACATTAAAACCCCAACTAGAGTCAACTCGAGCTTGGTCAACTTGGTTAACCTTGACCAGGAGTTGATTGCACCAACAATGTTAAGTTGGTTGAGGAAAAGTCAAGTAGGTCAAGGTTGACCAGACACTTAACAAGATATATAAAGTCCAAGTGGGTCACAGTCAACCGGACACTTATGGTCAGAAGTCCAACATGGAGTTAGCACGAGACAGAAAGTTTAAGTGGGTCACGGTCAACTGGACACTTAGTGATCTAAAGTCTAATAGGTAGTTGGCAAGAGGAAAATCTAAGTGCATCATGCCTGATTAGGCACTTGGTGGTTGGAGTCCAATTGGGAGTTTGCATGAGGCGTAAAGTCCGGATAGGTCAAGGTTGACAAGATACCAGACAACCATGAAGTCTCGATAGGTTGAGGTTGATCGGATGCTAGGCAACGGAAAGTCTCGGCAGGTTAAGGTTGATTGGATGTTGAGCTAAGGAAGTCCTGATAGGTAGAGGTTAACTAGATACTAGACAAGACAAAAATTTAGCTTTGATAATGCTGAAATAGGAGTATTAGTCGATTGATAGACTGTTTTGATTGACTAATGTACACAAAAATCTCAAAATCTCAAAAAATATGATTACTACAGTATTGCTACAGCAACAATAAACAATATTTTGCTACAATATTGCTACAGTGTTGCTACAGTACAATCGATTGATGTTATAAACAATTGATTGATTTGTAATGTAGAAATTAGAAAGAAAGCTTATGTTCAAATTTTTAAGTTTGTAAAACTTAAATATCAGTTGACTGATTATGACTATCTATCATCATATGTCGACTTGGGAATAAGTTAAGAAAGAACCATTCTATAGGTTTAAATAATCAGATTCAATAAGGCAGTCGACTGATGGATAAGATTAGTCGATTGCTAGGTGGAAATTAGCCCCAACCTAAAACCAATAAAAGAAGGGGTTCTAGGAGATTTTCAATGTCAATTCTTAAGTATTGGAGGTGAAGTGTTATTACATTTTCCAGCACCAAGAGGCAATCCAAAGTGACAAAAGAGCAAGCAGAGTAAAGTTTTCATTATAAAGTCATTTTCTCTTTCATTTCTTTTAGTATGTTTGTTCTAATTGTATTGTTTCTAATATAAGTTGTAAGAGGCTTCTCCATTTCAGGAAGGTATCCGAGAAGGAGAAGA
Organism: Kaempferia parviflora; assembly: GCA_037177295.1. Classification (NCBI taxonomy): domain Eukaryota; kingdom Viridiplantae; phylum Streptophyta; class Magnoliopsida; order Zingiberales; family Zingiberaceae; genus Kaempferia; species Kaempferia parviflora. The sequence goes on along the minus strand of JBAMIE010189127.1, from coordinate 763 downwards.
TTTAGTGGTGATAGTTCGCTAAGACTAGACTTTGGATTAGTCCACCTAAGGGGCGGATATTAAGTAAAATTAAGGTGTTGTGCATGTGGCATAAAGTTTGATTTAAGTATTCTGCTACGCATTCAAATGACAAGTCTACAATCGAGACGAAGCGACCGAAGCTATTCACCCAACTCTAGCGCGCAAGTCTTGATTCATCTTCTTTAAAGAGAATAGAGTCTCATAAACGTCATTTAGAGTAAATAGTGTCTTGATTCATCTTCTTTTAATAGAATAGAGTTCCATAAGCATCATTTAGAGTAAGATAGTGTCTCGATTCATGTTCTTTTAAGAGAATAAAGTCTCAAAAGCCTCATTTAGAGTTACGATTCATCTTCTTTTAAGTGAATAGAGTCTAATTAGCCTCATTTAAAGTAGGATAGTTTCTCGATTCATCTTCTTTTAAGAGAGCAGGGTCTCGTAAGCCTCATTTAAAGTAAGATAGTGTCATGATATTCATCTCCTTTTAAGATAACAACATAAGCCTCATCTAGAGTAAGATATTGTCTTCATATTCATCTCCTTTTAATAGAATAGTGTCTTATAAGCCTCATTTAGAGTAAGATAATGTCTCGATTCATCTTCTTTTAAGAGAATAGAGTCTCATCATATAAAGTAAGATAGTGTTGATACACCCACAAGTGTAAGGGAATATCGAAGTAATATAAAAGATTTATCGTATCCACAGGGAAGTGTGATTCTAAGCACTAGAAAGGGAACTCAT
>JBAMIE010189108.1:0-12226 GCA_037177295.1 Kaempferia parviflora | reverse complement strand
CTCCTTGTTTCATTGCCGATCGAACGGACTAGATCATATATCAAGAATGTCGTACACATTACAAGGATATTATACATATATTAAGAATGTCACATCTGTCCGATCAACAAAGAGACATGAGGATATAAAGATATTGGAACTGAGGATTTGATTTCGGAAAGAAAAGGAAGGGGAGATGTTGAAGTTCCATTCACTTGATAAGATGGGTAAAATTGAAAGACCAGATAAATTAATACGCCTTTGGTAATTACCAAAATATGGTGTACCCTTTGATACGTGCACCCTTTGGCCAATTAGCAAAATGCTAATGTTGTCTTCTCTCCCTCTCCGGAGAACCTAGCTAAGCATCTAAAGGCAATTCCAGGTCTCTCAAAAATATACTCCGTGCAAAAACCGAGCTTAAGATCGAGTATAGTTGAAAGGAAAGGTGAAGAGTACTTCAAAATACATGATAATTTCGACGACTATACCTGCATTCTAGTGTTAATGCCATCATGAATGAACTTGCACAAGATCACAAAACAGATGTGGGTTCTCCTTTCCTAACTAGTCCTTATCTGCATTGCATTCAAAACAAAAGACCCAGAAAGTGCGTTTTAGAGTAGCTATTTTCTGACGTGACATAGATGCCAAAATACATCGAAAAGCCACCAGCTACATCAAAGAAGGTCTATCTTACCAACGTGCCATGTCCCACAAAAGAAACAACATAACAACGCTCGGTCATGTCTTCAACTTTGCTGAGATTTGGAGTCCAAAGTCACTGTTAGAAAGACATCAGCAACCAACCCTGTTTTTTGGCATGGTCTAGGTATGTTTGCAACTTTTCCTGTGCATTTGGTATATCGAGGGCTAAATCATCGAGCCCATCCTTAACTCTAGAGAACCCTTTTGTCATTTGATTGGCTGTGATCAACCCCTCGCAGAAGCATTCTTGTAAGAAGTCTAATACCCTGTCACTCTTCTCCATGGCCATAATCAAAGCCTTCTTTACCACTTCATGATTGAAAAAAGGCATCCCCAAATCACGGAGACACCGGCATGCTTCCCCTACATCACCTCCACTTTCGTACTCCTCCAGAAGCTTCGTTATCTTGTCCTTCGCGTCTTCCACTGCCAAGCCAGTACCACCACCCCAGCACCTCAGAAGCCTCTCACCAGCATATCGTACGGAAATAAGAGAATGAGCCATACGAACAGTCTCACTTCCACTGCAATTGGGAGGGAGCTTGTTGCTGATCTCTTCCAAGTTCAGGGGTGCTAACACATCATCAATCACAGCTCGAGCAAGAAAAAGAGCCAACTCGTTAGAGGCATCCAAGATGTCAAGTGCAGTATCCTCAGCCGACTCCAGAAGCATTATGAAACCTTTAACAATATCATCTCTTGAAAACATACCCATACTTAATGTGGAGAGCAGAACAGAAGCCATCTCTCTTTCCCTATTTTTCCTTTCCATCGACAGAGTGACCAGCTTTTTGATAAAAATAGGATTGTAATCTGGAGCAGCAAGGTCCTGAAGACTTTGAGTTAGATCAGAATCGTCACCTGATAGAAAATATTCATGAATTGTTGTAACAATTTCTTCCTTATACCGTTTTAATTTCATATAGTCTTCGTCAGTGCAATCCTCAAACACATCCTTAGACTTGAGAAAGGAAGGGTCCAGCCATCCCTCAGAGATTGCTTTAGACACTATCACTTCGAACAAAGACTTGACAGTTGGAATATCAAGTGAAAGGTCATCAAGGCTATCGGCGAGCCTTGAGAATCCTTTGGCCATTTGACTAGTACTGATCAGACACTCTTCTGCTGCTTCTTTTAATAGCATTAATATAGAAGGCTCTGATGTTTGAATCTCCATCGCCAAAATTAGAGCCCTTTTCACAACCTCATGATGAAAGAAAGAAACCCCTAGCTCCCAGATGCACCTGCAAGCCTCTGTTGTGTCTCCACTCTCAATATATTCCCTCAACAGATCTGTGATCCTCTTCTTAATCTCTTCAACAGTAATATGAACAGTACCACCCCATCGTTGCTCAACTAACTCTGCATGGTGGGGAGCTGAAAGGTAGCTCTTTTCAGCAATTTGTATAACCTGAAAAGCTTTAGAGGATTCGTTGAGTGATCTCTTTACCCTGGTGAGGAAGGCAGGAGGTAATATGTCATCAACAACAGCACGAGCAACAAACAGAGCTAGGACGTCAACTGCATCTGGGATATCCACAGTCAAATCGTCGACAGAGTCTAGTAGCATGACAAACCCTTGGCTAATCTGTGTTGGGCTAGTCACATCGGCATAGAGAGAGGACAATAAAACAGATGCCATTTCTTTCTCTTTGTCATGCCGATCCATTGCCATAGAAATGAGCTTCTTCACAAAGAAATGATGGTACTTATCAGAACCAAGCTCTCTAAGATCAGTAGCAGCCAATTGCACATCACCTGTGTTGAAGTATTCTTCGATGATTGTCACCACAGATTTCTTGTAGTCATCTACAGGATCTGAAACAGTAGTTGCCACTAGCTCATACGGTTCCTGAAATTCGCAGCAACAGCATTTATTTTCTATGTATTCCAACAAAATAAACAATAGTAGCCACAAAAACGACTGTAATCCATCGAATGCTTGTGTGCAAGGGTCATCAAGAGACTCATACCTCTTCACTATCATAGTTTGGATCATTTCGGTCAAGACATGAATCTGTTTCAGTATCAAGGAGTTTTCCCCATGTTCCTTTACCACCAGCACCATCTAAAAGAAAATTAAAAGCAGTGTGCATAAACCAATATATGTGTAGAGATATGCTACAGTGAAACAAAATAAACTTACAAAGGAGAATTAACCTAACTAAACAGATTTTTGTAGTGATTTGGATGGTAAAATATTTAGAAAAAAAAAAATCATGAAAAAAATGAGTGAAGTGACAGAAACCTTGCAAAGAAGCATTAATCATTAAGCTTATACAATTATACCTAAACTTTATATTGATCCAAAGTGAGAGAGAAATCACATTTAATCCAATGTATTTTCAGTCCTATACTCCTGCTCTTCAGAAATTATTATCAATCTCTATATAATGAAAATATGACATCTAGATAAAGATAAGAAGTAATGAATTTCATAGGCCGTCATTTTGGTAGTAATTAGGATTTAAAACAAGAAACACATGTATTGTTTTTGAAGCTCAAATCTGAATGTATAATGGCTGAATTACAAAGTATATAGCATCATTATTCCAAAAGAAAGGAAAATAATAAGAAAAACTAGTAATAAACAAACCACTAGTCACCATGTACAAATTTAAGTATAAGCTACACGTTTTATAATACTGAAACCATTTTAAGAAAGTATGTAATAGACTCCTAAGACCACGGATTAGTGTAGTAAATTCAGGTTATTATTTATTACTCCTCTGAATTAAGATCTTTGTTCTTTGACAAACAAGAATATTCGTGTTAGCCCATGCACTCTCGTTTCCTTTAGTGTAGCAACTTAGAATTTGCATCTAGTTACAATTGAAAGTAATTTTGTCAAAATTCCAGCTTACAGATTTTTTGAGGTCAAATATTTGGCAAGCTATACGACGTTTGTTCAAGTTACCGCACAAGACATAAGCATTATGTGGGTGCATATGCAATCAATATCAAGAAATTATTTAACATTCACTATATTGATACAACAAAATTTTAATTTTATTAAGAAAAATTAAGTTAAGACTAACTCTGGAGGATGATGTTAATATCTACAAAAAATTAAAAAAAAACAAAAAATAACATTAGTCAGACAAGGATTAACAAAATGCAAATAATTTTTATATTTCTAACACCGCAAAGAAAATATGAACCATTTATTTAAGAATGGCAGAGGGTAGGATACATGCAAAATTTGCATACAAATACCCATACATATATATGCGCAAATGTGTTTGGATTATTATATTCATACAATTCTCATAATGTGAACATAAATAACCACAGGTGGCCAACATATCCACTTAGGTCTAACATGCAACAAAGAGAAATGAGACATTAAGGATTTTAGTTTATTTAAGTACTTGAGCCTTCAAACCCTAACTCATCTCATGCTCATCACAATCTATTGCTTTTAAAAAACTCATTCCTAACCAATTCAATCAATATGCTATCCCAATTAAACGAGTCGAGTAGTCACAGACTCACAAGTACCCAAGACAACTTACCCTAGTGCCATTTCCAACTTATTGAAAAAAACACTTATAGTTGTTTTGTTTTCAACCTTCTCTTATTTTAGATTTATCATTTATAAGTCAAATAACAGTTCATTTCTCAGTATGTTGATTCTATATAATTAGAAATAAACACAAAGTAAGACATTTCAAGTTATAATCTGAGATTTGATTGAGTTATTAGGGCATTAAAAGAATTCATTTGACACCATTAGTAGAAATTAAAATTATTTAGGACTGAATTAAAGCAAATATATGCAGAATTTAGTGGCTTTTTGGATTTAATTTGGGTTCAAATTGGAGTTGGATTGGGCCGATTGAGGGTTGTGCCGGGTTGAGATTAATTTTGGTTAATTTCAGGTTTGGACCTAATTCAATTTTGGAGTTCATTTGATTGCCTTAGCTATATTGGTTCAAATTAGTTTGGTTCAAGCAAGTAATCTGTCTATCACTACCTCCTATTGCAGTTCTGGCCCGCTGACAACCCCATCTCGGGCAGCCTCCTTTCTCCCCTCTTCCTTGTGGAAGTAGCAGAATGTCTCCTTGTGGAAGTGCACGTGGTGTCACTCTCTATTGCAATGTAGAATAGCATTAGTAACACCCATGGATGGGTTCAACAGTACTTGTTTGTTTGCAATTTAGAAGTTAATATTTGGATGTTAAGATGCTTGTGCAATATGCTTTCGTGATACAAACTTAAATTTAAAATTTGTATGTATTTGGTTAGTTATTTTGCAATTGTACTTCACCCTTTTCACTTATGTTGTTTGTTCTACTATTTTGACTCTCCTGTTGTCACTCCAAGGCCATAAGAAGAGGGTGTTTATACCCCTGAAGGGCTGTTTGAATTATGATAGGGGAATAGCTCTGAGGACATCTCACACATTTTTAGTGAAGTATTTAGATTTCCCCAATTCTCTTATAATATTCTTCTTAAATAGTTGAGTATATAGTTCTACAATGCTCATGTACGAACTAGAAAGAGGCAAATGCAAAAGTTTGAAGACAAGAGGCATTTTAGAGATTTACTTTTTCCTTTTCCCCCTTTCTTTCAAGGAAATAAAAATATGAAATTTTATCTCTCTTCTCCTTAATTTTCTAATTCCTAATTCTCTCCTTTCCCATACTCCATCTCTTGTTGCCACACTGTGAATGAAAATGTAACCCCCGGGCTTGGCACATATGGTAAGCACATGATATTCTATTCGAATCAAGTACGGGTTGATCACAAAGTTTCACTGCCTGTAGAGGCCCTGCCATGCGCTTGCCAACCATTGAACCTCCCTCCATATGACGTGGGACTGTTGTAGGGGAGCCGTTAATATGGCCGTTCGATAAGTTTTTTGTGTGAATGAGAATGTAATATGTTTGATCATCCTAGTAGCATAGAAAGATGACTGATTTTTCTAATTTGTAAGGAAAATGCGCTGGCACCAACATGGGCTTACCCGTGGATACTATGACCAATATCTTGAGGATGATAAGTGTGAAATAATAAATTCTACGAACAATATGCACTTATGAACTTTGACTTCTCAAATGACAAACTCAATTTTAATTAAAGATATCTCCAGTCCCAATGAAAAAGGACACTGTACACTGATTAGATAATTTATCTGAAGTTAGCATAGTACTGAATTTGATGGACAAGTTCAGAAAAACTTGTTTCAGCTTGATGGAATAACAAAAAGTATATGGATAGATATGCAAATCTGTAAATAATGACACCACTCTATCTAAGGTTTTAAAATAGGTACACAGCCCGGTGTGCAATTGGATAACTTTGTAGAATAGATACTACTATATGTGGATGCATATTTCCTTCCGAATTAAGAATCATCTTAAAATAAACTACAATGATAAAGTGCAACTTATAATTTCAAAGAACTAATCAATATAAAGTTAACAGGGTGTCCGTAGTGAGTTTGAGAACAGAAATTAGAGAAGGTATTTGCATAGAGGATATAAGATGATGTAAAGTTATAGACAACAGCGATAGGGAGAGAGAGAAACCATGCAGCTCCCTACTACTAGTAACTGACTGAATAATGTTTGCTGAGACTAGCCTACTATTTTTTAACAATAATTGTGCCAGAGGAGGCAAAGAAATAGCGAAATTAAGGGCACAGTTCATTTGGAATGTATATAGAGATACTCAGATACATTGTGTTTGGGTATATGGGATATGAGCCAAACTAATAATTTGCTCCAAGTTGAGCTAGCCTGAGAGATACTGAAGTATGTGGATAAATAATTAATTTATAAATATTCTGACTAATTTGATGCAAAATTAGGATCCACATATCTAGCACACCATTTATAAGATTCTCTAGAAAACATCTACTTCTCTTGATAAAGATCCGCACAAGGTGGAAGGAAATATTATGCATATCTGAATATATGATCTGTACAAAAAACTCAAATCATCCTTGTACTATTAAAATTAAGACCAAGAGCAAATACTGTAAGGAGTATCTCAACTTTGTGGGTGCAATAAATGCAAAAGAACACATGGCGCTCTTGCTTAGAATTTTATTTCCACCAGCCAAAGTCTTAATCACACATGGGTTTATTCACAATTACATTATTCACAACATATAATAGTTCTTCAATTAACCAAAGTTTTCTAATGAATATTAAATGTAATTTGCACTATATGTGATACAGCACTAATCAAAAGAATAAATCCAAATTCAATATATATATGACCAAAAAAAAATCTAACAAACACCAAAACATACACTAACTCAATCTCAGTTATCATAGTTCTGATGCAACTTTCATTATGATTAGTTTTCAATACTTAATATAGGTCTATCACAACAAATTACATCTTACTGCATTATGCATACTACATAGAAATAAAAGGCTACGGAATCTTTTTAGAGCCTAGGATTTAATTTCTCAGAAAACCTTCTCACTTTAACATTGCGTTTGGTGCGTATCGATGAGATGGAATCAAAATGAGAATGCAGTTGGAATAGAATGAAACAAAAAAGGAAAATGGTCTATTTCATCTTTTGTTCGGTAGCGATAATAGAATGACATAATTAGTGAAATGCTTCAATCTATGTTTAACCTCTTATTCATTTAATTCTTTACCCAATTTGACATACATGGTTCATTTTGTTAGTCTTGAAGTGCATGGGCTGGCACAAGTATCTTTGAGGCCCTAGGCGAAAAAGACTTTAGACTTATATTTTTAAAAAATAAAATGTTTATCTTCAGCCTTTTTTATCTGAACTTGGGATTAGTATCGACGGTTTAATTTTTTTTTTAAAATAAAAATATAAGTTTTTTCATACATTTTATAAATCCAAAATTATATTTTTTAATAGAAATATTTATATTCAAATAATAAAAAAACATAGGCCTATGATATTTTATCAAAATAAAATTACTTAAAATTAAAGGAACAATAAAATCTGATTTATGTTATATCCTTTTAATTTGATGATACTAAACGACTAATTGGTCCAAATTTAAAAATATATATATATGTAACAGATTATTCTCAACATTACAGAACAATCTATAAGTATCATTATGGATTAAATATTATGATTAATAAAAATCTTTAGAAATTGGTATGTCATGTCTGAATTTTTCATTAAAAAATATAAAGAATATGAAGCGATCATTTTTTATTTATGTAATAAAAAAAGAAAAAAATAATAATAAATTTGATTTTTTTTTATTTTTTTATTTTTTTATTTTTAAGTTTAATATTCTACTTTGCGTCGAAGGGATAAAGAACTCTTATTTCCTATTCTTATTGAGGAAGAAGAAAAAGAGCAAAAAGGAAATATTATCGATGAGAGAGGAGAAGGGTGTTCTTTGAGAATAAAACTAGTGAGTGAGAGGAGAGATACAGAATATTGATCACTAAAGAGAAACAAAAAGGGCGCGGAATATTGATGAGATATGGAAAAGATATGAGATCACTTGTGACTGTGAGGGCAGAGGGCATATATTTTTGAAAGATCAAAAGAATTGATTAAGTTTAAAAAAATAACACACATAATTAAAAATAATAATTACAAAACAATCTGAAATAAATAAAATTAAAATAATCTAGGATTAAAAGTGGACATTTTCCTTAAAAAATGAATAAAAATATTCTTAAATTATTAAGAATCATGGGTCCCATTAAAATTAGGGCCCTGGGCATAGGCCTTAACGACACTGTTGAAGTGTATAATCAATCCCATTTATTCTATACATTTGATTCAGTTGACCACACACCATGCTCAACTTGGTTGGTTCACTTAACGCGTCTAGCTCATTCAATTCACCAATCTATCTAACCTGATTAGCTCGGCCAACTTAAGTTAGTTTGACAAATCTACCATGCAGTTTGACCGACCTGACTACTTAACTTGACCTACTTAACTCAACCATTGCAAGCACAGCCTATCTGTAAGGTCTACATGACTCATTCAAACTGTATATCCCGCCCATCTTGTTCATTGCACTAGTTTGCTTGTCTTGAATATCTCAACTAGTCCCCTCCCTCACTTAACCATCCTAACTAGCCTAATAAGCTCGGTTGATTTACTTAATCCGATTGGCTTGAATGGGCCAATTGGCCCGACAAGCCTAGCCGCCCAAGCCAACTAGATCAATAAAGCCCATCTTGTCTGTGCATCCTATTCAATTGATCATCCAATTCACTCGGTCCATCAACCCACTTTAGTTTTTAAATGATAATTTATTAATAAATATTATATTTGATCAAGGCGACAAAGTTTTCCACCTCTTGAAGTATGGAATGGGTTGAACGGAATAAGTAATTTGTTAGAATCGATCGATTCACCTCAAATTTCCATTCAAACATTGGATCAGAATCATAAAGAGAATGAATCACTCTGATTCCATTCCACTGATGTGAATCATATGCAACCTAAGCAATTTAAGCTTCTAAGAATAAATACTAGACAGGAAAATGGATGTATACAGGATGGCAAAAAAGATTGGCACAGGGAATGACTAGACATTTTTCCATAACCTAAACATATGTCCCACTCCAATCAGTTTAGACACTACATCTAGATTAAAATATTTTCAGACCAAAGAGGTACGGAAAGAAAACTGAACAAAGGTAAGGGCTGCATGAATTTCAAACATTAATATATGCTTTAAAGAAGAAAAAAAACTCACATGTCTAGGATCCATTGTAAAACCTAATTGGTTAGTTATAATCAGGTCATTGATTCAAAGCATACTCAAAGGTAGGTTATTTCCCATTGATATGTAGAACTTTTGTACAGCAATGGAATCTACAATAATAGTCCCTCTAGGATCTAAAATATATCTCAGAACATTATCCCTATTGTCTATAAGACAAATGTATACATTTCTATTAAGGTTGTATTCTATGGTTACAATTTTACCACCACATATGTCATTTGCATTTTGTTAATTAATTTTACACCCTCCCATTGGTATAGAACTTTTGTGCTGCAATGGTATCTCCAGTTACAGTCCCTCTGGAATTATCCCCATAGTCTATGAGACAAATGTATACATTTCAGTTAGGGTCATATTGTATGATTACAATTTTACCACATATGTCATTTCCATTTTGTTAATTAATTCTACACCCTCCCCTCCATGCCCTGTGGTAATGATTCATCGTAGAAATTAATTTTTAGTTTTTTACAATGTTCATATTCAATGGTTACAATTCTACCACATGTCATTTTCATTTCGTCAAAAATTAATTTGTAATCCCTCCTCTCTCCAATGATCTATATATCATATAGAGATGCGGTAAACGGTTCTACTGATCTCTGCTTTGATGCAAATCTAGATATTCAACAAGGAAATCTCTAACCGGGTAAAACACCATAACTTACCCTTTTTAGCCCGCAATGCCTTCCCCGAATGCGAGCGCCGTACGTGCTTAGCACCGCCACCTCCAACCGCCAAACATTTCCCACCGCCAACTGCCTTGGTCTTAATCTCCGGAGCCAGCAAAGAGTTCCGAGATCTCGGAGAAACAATCTCAGCGTTCTGAGCCGCTATCCTCAGCACTTCCCTCTGCTCCTCCGTCAGGAATCCCTCCTCCTTCGGCGACGCCATATGGCCCAGCGAGATCTGGAGAAGGCAAAATGTGCGTCAAATCCTCAACTACGACATACTGTAGGAATCGAAGCTTACCGAATCGAGAGACGAAAATAGGGTTCTCTTCACTGGAGGTTGCCTAAGATGGGCGAGCTCTGAAGTGGCGGAGGAGATCGGAGGTTTATAAAGACAATAGGCGGACGACGCGGACCGGAACGGCCCGTTTAGAAGGCGAGTCGACACGGAAAAAAAAAAACCTAGACCGTCACTGTGCCAAGAACAGCCCATGGGCTGTGGCACGGACCAAGTTGAACCGCGGTGGAGCCCGAGCCATTTCGGACTTGGTTTGACCCGAGCTACCCCTTGGATTAGGTCGCTTTTGCCCAATTTGGTTAACCGCGATAATCTAGTTTGGGAGTGGATTCATTGGATGGAACGGATGGGTTAACAAAGTCAACTTTGTTTGACCAAATTAACATGTCAAGTTGTTCGTCCATATTTAAAATATTTTAGGCTAGGAATTACAGAGTATTGTAATAGAGGGCATTGTTAAGTTGACTAATTTGCTTAAGTTGACTATTTGAGCTTAAATATTTTTTTTTCAGATTGATTTACTATATAAGGACAGTTTGGTGTATGAAATTTTATCAATGAGAGGTTTGGAGGAAAAGGCTTGTGGTGCGTAATCTTATTTTGTATTATAAGAGATTATTTGTATAAGTCAAACATGTGACCTCCGGATTAGATGGCAACAATTTTATCGTTCCACTAGACTCTCCGTCATGATTTCAAAATATTACATCATTACAATGACACATAGCTTTCACACATCTTTAATTATTAACTTCTTCCCAATTAGGATTCTCTTGAGTTGTTTGAATTACTCCTCGAGTTAGACCTTATTTTTTAAGTCTACTCAAACCACGTTGATATGAGTTCTCTAGCTAGCCTTGAATACTCCGAGTTACCACCTCAATCACAATCTTCTATTTTTTTTAAGTGTATCAAGCTCCTCGACTTCAATTTTCAATCCTGCGCACTTAATGCATCCGCTCATTATCCATTTAATTTAGGCTCCTTCGCACCCTGGCCATAGTAACTGTCCAACACCAAAGTGCTTCCATAGTTAACTAAACATCCACAGAGCAATTCCTAATTGCAGCACATCGAAGATTAAGAAAGGGTTGAACATTGGCCATAGAGTGACTAGTCGTTCGTACTTCCGAATTTATCTCGTTAATCCTTCCAAATTTATCTTGTTAATTGATGAAAAACTTCCTTAGATTTACTTTGTTTCCAAGATTAATCAGTTTGATATAAATAAAAAAAAATTGATTTAGACCCTTCTCTTAGATGCTTTAAGCATCTAGTCGATTGAACTCTATGCTCCTCCCCTCAAGTAAAGTTATAAACGAGTCAAGCTGAGTGAAATTTTATGGTGTTCAAGTTTATTAGATAAGGTAACTGAGCTGAGGCAAGTTGAGCCTAAAATGATCCACCAAACTATTAAAATGATTATTCAAACTTGACTTGATTTTTTTTTATTGAGTTAAAGTTTGATTTGAGTTTGACTTGAATCTAATTTTCAAAGTTATTTGATTGTTTTAAACTTTTACATTTTAAATTTGTTAGATTAATTGTTGAGTTCGATAATATAAATTTATTTTTTTAAATTTAAATGTTTATAAAAGTTTTATTGATAACACATGATTCACAAACATTATCACAAATAGTTTAATAAAATATTTAATTGATCTTTTATATATTGAACAAATATAAATAAACTCTTATCAAATTAAACATTAAATTTTTTCATAAACGTTCATTTATAGGCTTATAGCTCAACATATTTTTTTTATTTTCATAAAAAAGTGCTCTAATTTTTTAAAAAATTTAAAAAGTAATTGATTATTTATTTTTATTTCAAAATATATGTATTTACAGTAGAACAA
>JBAMIE010189085.1:0-12230 GCA_037177295.1 Kaempferia parviflora | reverse complement strand
CAATTTTATCCCTATTCATAGGTAAGTTTATTTTTTTAAGTGGATATTTTTGTAATTTTATATTTTTAATCATTATTTTCTCGCTTTCTTTCTCAACCAACCTTTCCTCCCTCCCAAACAAGGGGAAGATAAATATTTTACTTCCCCTTCTCCTCCCCTCCCCTCCCCTCCTCTTCCATTAATGAACCCTCCCTCACTCTATCCAAACACAACATAAGTGACTAGAGGGTAGGAATGCTTTTTTTTTCTCCGAGGGCATGTGATCATCGAGAATTAACATCTTATCCCATTCTAATAAAATTATTACCCTCTTGCCAACAGATCACTATGGGGCGTAGCATGTCCCCTCGGAGCGGTACGATGGTTAAGACATGGGAGCTTGCCACATAAGGTCTAGAGGGCAAATCTCGGCGCGCCTGAGCATATACCTCCCTCATGTCTTGACTATTTGCATTATGACTAGTAGTCATCCGTAATTTATTTCTTCCGTTTTAACTTTGGGGATAGATTAGTGAAGACGCTGAGAAGAACGTATTCGCCTTTGCCACCATGTGAGGGTAACATTATTTTAATATTACTTAACGATTCATGCTCTCCAACGTAATTATCGGCTGTCATATTTCCCGAGTTCCTGTTACCGTTTGCGCTCGCAGCACACTTGGTATCTCCTGCGAAGGTTCCCATCGACTCTCCGGGAAGAAAGGTTCTTGAAGCGGAGGAAAAGAAAGGTAATTAATGTTGTAGGGTAGAAATCCTCTTCTGTTTCAGACTTTCAGTGAAAATTAATTAATGACGATACAGACCGGAGAACAGAGCATCCACACGGCGATAGAAAGGTGATGTTCTTGGGGTGAAATCTCCTCTACCGTTTCAGTGAAGATGGATGGTGATGGAGATAAAAAAATCGCACCCTCGCCTGGAGGCTCGATGAGAAAAAAGGTCAAATTAATGCAAAGCAATCATATCAAAGAATAACTTTTTATGGAATCAATTATTTTTTTATTAAATTTAATTCACGGTTAAAAGAACAATACATCCTTAAAAAAATATAGGCTTTGAGAAACAGAGATGCCTCAGTAGCTGGAAGCATGAGAAACGTGGAATCATATCCCAAATGTTTCACGGAAAGAAAGGTGAATTCTTTGGTTCAGCTGCAGAGCAAAGGAATGGATTCTTCACGGAAGGTGGATTCGTTCATTCTTTTCCATTAATCTCTGCCTTAAGTCTTCAAATACAACTCTGTTTTTGTTGTCCACAACTGCGTCTGCTTCTCGATCATGGAAGCAAGGAGAAACATCACGGCGCCGCCGGCGCCGCCCGGCATCTGCCAGAGGCTCCGTCGCTTCCTCGCCGATACCTTTTCCTCGAGTGTGCAGCTAGAAGAGGACAAGCGGGTTCCGGTCATCATCCACGGGCGCCTGGTCGAGGTGCAGGGGGAGGCCTCGCCGGAGAGCGGTTCGAAGAAGGCGACGGCGAAGAAGTCCGTGAGCATAAAGGAGGAGCGCGAGGAGATCCAAGTCGAGGCTCTCAAGAAGAGAGCACCGTCGAAGAGGGAGGCGAAGGAGAGTAATCCACCGGCCAAGCTTTCGAAGGCGATATCGGACATAAACCAGAGGGCGATGGATTTCATCGAGCGGAGGAAGCGGCAGGTGCTGGGGAGGTCGCCCACTGTTCTAAATAATCCCAAGGACGAATCGTCTACTTAATTATACGTTTTATTATCGCTTGAAATTCGCATCGAGTGTAGTAAGATTGGAGTCTGGTCTGATCTGGTCTAGTTTGATATTTATTATATATATATATGTGTGTGTGTGAATAAAATAAAGCAATGGGAGCACGTTATTTTTATAGCATAATAAAAAAAAAATATTGGACCATTTTTTATATGCGTAAGATGTTCAAAAATTTTCCACAATTTACGGAACCGTATAAGGGCATCTGCAGCGCTAGCGTTCATGATGAGTTATAACAAGTGAGTGAAGTTAAAACGAATGCATAAAATTGTTAATGCCAACGTGGTATTAACGCGTTCATAACTTTGAACGCATTAAATCTCATATTTTTAATTAAAAAAATTCTCTCACCTGGTGCATGCACACAGCAGGTGAGAGAATTTTTTTAAAAAAATAAAATTTTAAAATCAATGAATAAAATTAAATTTATAATATATTTTTAATAGATTAAAAATAATAATATTATATTACATAAATAAAATTAAAATTATATATATTCATTTAAATAATAATAAATGTTAATAGTAAGGTAAATATGAGAAAATGAATATGGTAAAATTTATTTATTTAATTTAAAATAAAAAAAATAAATGAGTGGATGACGGGACCCATAAATAATGAGTGTTAATGTTAAAAAGAATGTGAGAGAATGAATGTATTAATATAATGCGTATGTGGCATGTGGACCTCATGCTCTTTATGAGGTGGTGGGTGTTATAACGTTAAACGAATGTGCATGCCCTAAGTAAGTTTTGGTATTATCTAAATTACGTAATTAATTTTTTCTAAACTTGGACGGATAGATTTAGAGAATTTTAGATAATTTTAAATCAAAATCAAGGTATTCTAAAATCTCTTTGATATTTTTATATCCTCGGATCTAAATTTAATAATATAAATTGAAGTGAATTAAATTATGACCATATTTTTAATCTATCAATTCAAAATTTTAATATTCTTTAGGTCCATCGGTTTAGTTCAAACTTGCTGATTGATTTATACTATTCAAAATTTAAAAGTTTGATATATATCAAACAAAAAGAGATCGTCTTTGTAAGTTTAAAATCAACTAATCTCAATTTACGCTATCAAATTCAGATCCGAGAATATAAATATATTAAAATGTATCTAGGAGTGTTTTAAGTGATTCAAAGTTATCTAAATTTATCCGTTGTTCGTTTGAAACTAGGATGAACTTAGAGAGAAAGAGGGTGAAGTATTATGAAAGTTGAGTTTAGTAAAATGCTGAAAATTTTAAGGTGTAAGAGTAAAATTACAACGTAGCCGCATACAGTATATTTATACGGATATTTTTTCGATTGTATCCATCTGATATCTTTGAGGGCTAATCCAGTAATCAATCATATTCCCATACATCGGCGAGATGGGTAACCGTCACATGACTTACACGTGCTAGGTTGTTGCATTTTCTTTGAATTCGATTTGCCTTCCCAAATCCGAACGGTCCGGTGTGCGTCCGAAGGCACCTAGAGAGCAGAGAGCGAAGCGGAGGGCAGGAGAGCAGGAGAGCAGGGAGAGATGGGTCGGAAGGCGGAGAAGTTAAGATCTTCTGTTGCTAGGGCATCGGTGATCCAATGCAACAACAGTGATGCCATTGATCACTGGGCGTTTTTGGTGCGATCCTCTGAGCCTTATCATCGACTCTGTGATTTCAATGCGTGTCGTTTCTTGGATTGATTGGGATTGGATTTTGATTCGACATCATAAAGTTTTTCTAAAAATATCCTGCATTTATCTGACTGTTTTTTTCTAAACACCAGGCTTGGAATCACAAGATCATACTTTTTTGTGTGTCATTTTGATCGGGATAGAAGTTTTAGGTCTTGCATCTCTGGTCTATGTTTTATTCTCCTTTTACAAATGTTCATGTCTAGCAATGTATTCCAGGAAGAAATCGAAGCCCCGATGTGGGCAGACCTTACAATGGAAGCTCTATTCATGGACCAAGGAGACATGTGAGCGGTCTAATTTTCAGTTTATTTCACAATTATCAACTATTTTCTGTATGAATAACTCTACCAGTTTTGGTGTTGGCAGTGACAATGCTTGGTTTTCGGTATCACATTCGTAAGCTTCCCTCATATCTAAGGTTATACTCCGTTTTGCCATGGATTGCCTCTTGAGTTAACAGTCCACTTGTTTCAGGATCCATCAAATGTCATCTCAGAATCTGAAGAAATACCTCCATGGCAAGGATAAAGAGAGATTGCATAATTTGCGATGCTACTCTCCTGAGGTTCCTGACTCTGTCTCGCGATCTAGAGGCAAGCATTACAAGAGCAGAAAGTGGTTGGAGAGTACGTGCGAGTCCACTGCTAAACAACACCCTGTTAGGTATTAGTATACTGTGATACATTATCCTAATGAAGATGTTTCTGAATGTTTTCATAGCTTTTTAATTTGGTGATTGTTTAATGCCCTAGGAAATTGGGTGCAACAAGTTTGCAGACAGAAATAAAGAAAGATCTTGGTCATGAGACCTCAACAAGCACAATCACGATATGTTCATTATCAAGAACGCCATCTGAGAGCTTACTGACTGATAACAAAAGCTCCATCACTGAAACGAATATCATATCTGGAAAGGCCCCATCAAGCACTGTCATGTCTAAGTATCAGAATTTAAGATCCAAGGTGAGTGTTGGATTTACAAGAAGCATTCCTAAGAGAGGAACTTTGAGGATAACCTGCAAAGCTGCTAGCAGCGCTATCAAGCCAAACTTGACAGGCAATAGGAACACATTATGCTCCAGAAAAGAAATAAACAAGGCTGAAGATCTCTTGCACAGGCAAAATTCTTCATCTGGCAAATCCAGTGTTGGTTCTTCTAACAGCCTTGGAAGCATACTCGAGAATGCTCATTCTACTAATTCAGCAAAAACTGGAAGGGACAATGAAAGTAAGAAGGCACTAGCTAGTCTACCAAAGGTGCATGAAAAGAAGGGTAAACATAGAGTTCAACATTCGCAGCATCAAACTATAGCAAGTAGTGCTAAAATCGTCTGCAAAGAATCAAAATCCAAGGTTATAGTATTAGGTTCCATATCACCATCTTTACTTGCATATTAACCAATTTCAACTATCTTTTTATCTTTTATAATATTTTGCAGGTTTTAGGTTCAAACAAAATTAGGAAGCCTGTAAGTAAGATCAACAAACCAAAATCACAAACAAATGTAGCTGTGACAAAACAGTCAGTCGTTGCTGGTGCTGTAAGAAGTAAATTTGTCTCTGTTTAACAAAGAAATATTAATAGAGGCAAGCTGCTATACCCCAGATCTTCGAAACTAAACACATAAACTAGGTATTCGTAGTTAACTATTATGAAATGAGTTAACTATTTATTTCTTCATACGAACTATTGATGGGATCAACAACCCATTTGAGATGAATGTTAGACTATGCTAAGTAAACTTCAATTGCAATAAGCTGATTTTTTCCTGAGACCTGAAAAGGAAATTCTGTATTGTTCATCAATCATCATACTAAGAATGCAATTTCTTTTTTGCTCTATTCCCTGTCCATATTGGGATCACAACTTACATATTTTGAAGAGTTAGAAAAAATAGTTAGTAATGGACTTGACTGTAGAAGAAAAAAAATAGCAAGTAGAGAGGTGAGAATAGTTATGTTGTTTCCTAACTCTTTTTTCAGAGAAATAGATAATGGGTGATTGGGTAATATGGGCAGAAAAATGATATGATGATGATGATGATGATGATGATGAAATAACATACTCAGTTTAAGAAATATTGATCTGATTGATTCTGAGCCTCTTTATTTTCCTTTTAAAGTTAATTTCTCTGCAATATTGATCTTCTTATGTTTCTGTTCGAGTCATGTAGTATGGCCACTCCCTTCAAGGGAAAGGCTAGGTAGCCGGGCTATCACACACTTGATAGTGAAGGCCTTTTTGATTATATATCTGAGCACAAATTAAGTGAACCAAAAGGCTCGCTGTATTTTTTGTGAACTAATTGATTCATTTTATCTTTCTATAATTACATGCTTAGAACAACAAACTCCTAATGTACCCCTCACATCTTTGCCTTCGTTACCTTTTTTACTTCATCTCCTATACAGTACCAATCAAAAACATTCTCTCATTTGGATGATGTATCCTCATACATATACTCCATGGTTTGTTTTATAGTGATATTAGCTTTGTATTAGTAATTGAGCTACGTGAATGATGTATCCTTTTTTTTACTTAATCTCCTAATCAATACCAATCACAAACAGGTCTCATTTGAATGGTATATAGGGATATATCCTCCAAGATATTTTCTACCTCTAACTAATTGAGCCAAGTGAGCACATAGTCCATGTGTCGATTCACGTCCAATGTTTTCTAACTTCTCAAGTAGTAACAGTGAGCATAAGCTTTTCAATCAGCAGTGCTTGGGCGAATCTTGCAAGCTAAAAAAATTTAAAGTGAATCTTTAAACTGATGCACTTGAGGATTTCCTTTCTGTTGAGTACAATTTCTTGTTCTTTTAACAGGTAAAATGCAATGGATGGATATGGTGCTTCGATTGTATATAGATCCCTCTGAGCTATGATTCCTTCCACCACCTTAGTCATCATACCTCGGGCTAAACATGTGACCTTTTTGTTGACCCATATATTTTGATATCATATTAGTTTTTCTTGTTAAAGTCTTGGGATTATGTACTTTCCAAATGCTTGAGTGGATATTATGGCAGCGAAGTGTACATTCCGTATGCAGTGAATTGAGAATGATTCACCCTTCTATATTTCCATTTCACTGTTTGGATACCAAAGGCACCTTAATGTCTTGTCTTGTATTGTTTCAAGGCACTGTGTCGTCTCATAATGGCTAAGCAAGCTCAATAAGTGTGAGTTGAAAGAGCTATGTTAGTATTGCATTTGCGAAGCTGTGGTGATAAATTGTGATACAAAATGTTTGTCTCTTCCATTGGGGATGTAATTGAACAATTGATTTGTCAATAAATTCCATATTCAGATTAGTAAGAGTTCAATGTTTGTTTGAGTAAACAAAAATAAATAAATAAAATTGAATAGCAGGCAATTTATTTAATTAATGTTCATGATCATAATTCATCAATAGTCACGTATAGTTTTACATATAACCTTGTCTTGCTCTGTTTGGTCGCCGTCTTTGTTCTCTTGCCAATAGTCATGTATGGAACCTGCATAGCACCCTCTTGTAATCGAACCGAGCTGAAAAGTTCAAGCTTGGCTTGGTTTGTTTCCCCCTAAGCTCAAGTTTGGCTAAGTTTGATTCGAGCTTTAATTGTTAAGCTTGAGCTTGATTTGTAATGAAATTAAACAGCTTGCGAACGGCTCGAACTCAGTTCAAAAATATATAGTTTAAAAGTTAAATGAGTTTAGTTTGAACTTGTTTAAAATATTTAGTTATAATAATTATTAAGATATTATTATATTTATAATTCATGTGATATTTAATTATATAATAAGATAAAAGATACTTATAATGAACATGTTCACGAGCGTGTTCGTTAATGAACACGTTCGTAAGCCTCTAAACGAACATACTTATGAACTCATGAATGTTAAGCTTGAGCACAGCTCAATAATATTTTTGAGCTCAAAATTCGATTCAAGCTCCATTCGTTAACTTAAGCAAACTAATTATATTTTGAATCGAGGTCTAAATAGCTATGCTTTCCACTGGGGTACAAAACCCACTGACACTCTTTCACCATCGCTCAGCATGCAACTTCGCTTTCCGCTGCTCTCTCTCTCTCAGGGCCAGGAGCTGGACACGCTTGAAGACTCCAGCCACTCTTCCTTCTCTTACCTTGCGAGGAGAATGTCAAATTAGCTAACGAAGATACCTTCATCACTGCCTTGAAGAAAAATCATTCTTATCTGTCGTTGCATATTTGGGAAGATAGACAAACGATAATGGGCAGTGGGACCGTCAAACAACCATCAGAATCTAACATCGCCATTATCTCCAAGTGTCGATTAATCTTCTATTAGTGATCTTAATTAAAACCTAATTACCTAGCCTAATTTTACCTTTACGTTTAACCTTGCTCACACCTATCCAAAACGAATGCTACACACTGAGACTGCGATCGATGGCGATGCTGTGGACAGCACAAAAAGCATTGGCGACAAGTGAGTCGATTGAAAGCTCTCCTTCAGACAGACAAAAGCGAGCGAATGGCCAATTATATTGGTTCACCCTCTGACTTTCAGACATCAGAATAATAATAATTAAACAGATTGAAAATCTCTTTATATTTTTCTCAAATTTATAATAATATATAAATAAATAAATAAAAGTTGAGATATAACAGAGACCACACACTTGTTCTTATTGATCATTATTCCCTTTGACAATAATTTTTATTTTGAAAAGAAAGAAAGAAAGAAAGAAAGAAAGAAGTGGTGCCAATTTCCTTTTCCACAGGTCACCATCCAACAGCAATCTGCCATATTCAATTCCCTACAACCATGTATTTATTCCCTCATCTTCCTTTTCTTAGATCACCACCACTGCTGTTCTTTCCTTCCCGTGTACTAAAAGTATCAGAATGTAGTTATTGAGTCGTTTTCTTAACTTCTCTATGGCAAAATATTCTTCCTGTAGATAGAGGAGTTAATTCTCCTTCCTCTTATTACACAATCTAATTAATTACCTACCTAAAATTGCCTATAAATGTTGGGTTCCAGAAATCTGTAGGGATGTCATTGGCAACAGGAAAAGTGCTTGAGATTGGAACAAGGCACAGCCCTTGGCTTCTGAGATCCTCATCATTTTGTGCTTCACAATCTTCTGTTGATTTCTGCAACCTCTGCATATCCAGGTTGCATATCAAAATTCAAAACAGTTATTAAGCCACATTAAAAAAAAAAAAAGTATCAGAATGAATATAGAGTTTAATTACCTTCATTTGCTGGTTTTGATGGCTGTTCTTTAAGTAGGGAGCACTCAAAACCTAAAACACATTGCATATATCTGTTCAGTAAAACAACTTGTTTGTTTGAGAGAGAGATAATTTTTGATTACCTGAACTTGGTCATGAAGGAACTTGATGTACTCGATCGTTTCATGGAGTACTGATGCAGTATCGGTCTACAAAAGGAGGAAAGCCAATTGAACAAGATATGTAAAGTATGAAAACTATAGTTTAAAGTGTAAAGAATTGGATGGAGAAAGAAATTCATGTTCGAAAGCTCAAGGGAAAGCTTGCTCATCACCTTTCCAAAAGGCGAAACCATTTGCTGGAGGGCAGTGATTCTGTCTCCCAACTTCTCTTTTCTCACCTGCATCTACACAACGTTATCCCATCAACAAAGTTCTTGTTTTATACAAGTTATCGATCCTTAAGCAAATTAAACACACAGATAAGAGATTTAATTAATTACCTTGAAAGTTGGCAATGGTGATGGAGTCTCTAAATTTGGCTTTTTGAGTGCTGGTTCACTGCCACTTCTCTTCGCCATGGACGATGACACCCCAAGGCCTGGAACATTATTCTACATAAAAAAATATATATACATGTTTAAACATCTAGCTCAAATGATCTGTACTTTTCTTCAGATTAATCAATTTCTGACCTTGAAATGATTATTACTGAAACTTGAGGTTTGATTTTGGAGGATCATTGAGTGTGCCTGATTGGTTGCAGTACTAATACTACTACTAGCTGATGGATTCCAAAAGGGGGTCTCATTAGAGAACTGCAGTTGTTGCTTTGGAGGTGAAGCAGCCTTCATGAACTGTGCTAATCTCACTTCAGAATTTTGCAGTATCGATTCATAGTCGATCGAAGGCAGCCCGGTGTTGATCAAGTTATTCGATGCAAAGCAACCGATATTCTGGATTTGGTTGAGCTCCAGATTTGGCCTCGAGATCATCATGTCCTCCTGCAGCAAGGCCTGGAAGCTGTTTTGGTGTTCTTGAGCTCTTCCACTGCTGCTGCTGCTACTGAAAAAGATCAATTGAATTTGAACACTAATATATACATAACATAACTAGTGAATTCATTAAGGCAAAGTGATCGATATATGGTTGTTTAATTTACAAGAAAGGCTGGTTCCAGTCGGAAGAGAGGCCTAAATCCATGTCAAGTAACATGGGGGCTGAGACATGGGATGAGCTGCTTTGGATGTCCTGGAAGGTGATGGAGCTGCTGGAGATGGAGGCGGGGGGCGACTCATCGGATCGGGAGGCGATGTCGAAGCCGGTGGTGGTGGGAGTTCTCCACCAGGTGGTGCTGGTGCAACTTGGTGCTGTTGCTTGGAACTGGTCTGCCATGGAGCTAGCAAGGTAGATGTATGTGTTGATGTTAGGATCAACAACTAATCAATAATCTGAAATCAAATCTGCTTGTGGATGATCATCAGGTGAAGAGTTGGTGCTGTTTGTGGAGTAGGTTTGGTTGGATGAGCACAGCTAGCTGAAGCCGGCCTGAAGATATAGTGGGACGCAATTTCTGCCGAATTATTTGTGGAGAAATTAATCCATGAGGCCTACCTATTTAATTTGGTCCGAGGATAAGTCTCGGATTTCGATTAGTACTTGTTTCATTGAATAAATTAGTATGCTCTCGAGAACTTCTCTCATAAAAAATTATATCAGCTATTAAACTGATAAAAATATATACTACACTTAATCCTAGTAAAAAGGTCAAGAAATATATGCTTTTAAATATCGTCAACCTAAAGTATTTATTGAAACTTCTCCGCTCATGGTGTTGTCAATCCTAAGATGTGGAACTAAAAACAACCATGGCAGTATATAATACATGAATATACCTATTAATAAGAAATTTTTTTAATAATATGTAGCAGCTGAGTCTCGACTTCTAGATCCCTGATTTATTAATGAAAAATATTTCCAATAATATGTCATAGTCGAGTCTCGAACTCTAGATCCATGATTGATTAATGAGAACAACTTTCACTTATAATACGTCACATCTAAGTCTCAAACTCTAGATACTTGATTAAAATTATGAAATTATTTTCGGGGTGAAAATAATAAAGGATATTAACGTAATTTTATTGTAAGCTTCACCAAATTAATTAAAAATAGTTAATATTGAGGTTAGATTCTTAATACAATAGTAAGATAAGATTTATTTCTTTGTAGTGAGAAATATGGATATATAATTCACTAAATTATACAAATGTGTCAATTTTAATTGCTTTTTTTTTTCTAAATATATATAACTAAATCATATTATTTAAGAAATTATACAAGGAGAAGATGATTTTTTTTATTTAGTGATATTTGATTAAATTTATACCAAGACACACATGCCAGTGTCTTGGTATAACTTTAATCAATGCCTAAAGAGGTCGTTAGGTCAGTCCTTCCCAACTCCTATACTTCAAAGCAGTAGTACCCTTGACTTTTGACCTACCGTAGATTCTTGATTTAACGTTCTTGGTGGATGTAGAGCATACGATTAATTGTTACTGACCGTGAATTAACTGATGATATGGTGTATTATGTGTAACCCCGAGATTTATATCGGATTGATAGTTAAGATGATGTAGTGGTCAAAGAATTAGAAAATGTGATGGTTAAGGTTATGGACGATGTGGCGGTCAAACTTAAGGAGTATGTGGCTAGACCAGTCTACCCTAATACTGGTGGGATCCTCAACATGATCTTTTATAACTTGTAGATGGCCTAGCTCCTCACACTCTAACAGCTCTCTATACTTATAACTTGTAGATGGCCTAGCTCCTCACACTCTAACAGCTCTCTATACTCATCCGATCAGCTCAGTGCTAATCAGATTCTTTCATGTCCAACTTACACCTCATGGTCACAACATCTTCTCGGTTGGCTTGTTACCGGTCGGGCTTCCTATGTTTCACAAAGTCATCGTGCTTAGCACATAGCTGGCTTGGTGTCGGTTGGATCCTTCAGCGCTTGGTCATTCATATGGCCATCATACTCGACCGGTTCAACACCGTCCAACATACATCATACATGTATAATTTCTACCTGATCCAGCTTAGCGCCGATCGGATCCTCTACATCATACAAACATAGCGCCTACCCAACTGGCTTAGCGATGGTCAGATCGTCTAACACCTATTATACATATCACAGGCACAACTCCTATCCGTCTAACTTAGCACCAGATGGATCCTCTAACATCCAACATACTTCTTACAAGCGCCACACCTATTGTACGCTCATAACACTTACCCGACTGGTTCATCGTCAATCGGGTCCCCTAGTACCAACTTCGTACCTCATTGTCATAACTCTCAGTCATACAACCAGGCGGCCTTTGCACTGGCCTGACCCTTCCGGAAAGACTACTCCTTGATTCTCAGGGTCTGAACCCAGCGCAAACCCGAGTGGCCCAGGCGTCGATCAGTTCACCTCCTGGAGACAACCTTGTCAGAAAATCACAATTACCTGTTAGAGAATAACAGTCTATACCAGAGAATATTCTGCCAGCCTGACATATAGAAACTTCCTTTGGCCTA
>JBAMIE010189075.1:0-12231 GCA_037177295.1 Kaempferia parviflora | reverse complement strand
GGGAAAAAAAAAAAAAAAAAAAAAAAAAAAAAAAAAAAACAATCAATATAAGGCACCATTTTGTATGCCTAATAATCAGGGTAAAAAAGAGATTCAGATTCATACAGCTGCTGTTAGTCCACGATATAGCTTGTAAAGATGAACATGTGATGATGTCCAATTATAGCATCCAGGGCTAGCACCATTCTGTACACGAGTTGGGATAATTCGGAAAATATTTACATTGTGCCCATGTACTGACGCTGTGACCAATAGGGTACCACTAGGGTCAAAACACAGAGCAGATATTGGACTGCTATGAGCCCTAAATTGTGAAATGACTTCCTTTGAAATGAAGTCCTTAATGACAACCTGCAAAAGATTAACCATTATCAATCACCCAGAAAAACATTATGTACATATCAGATCAGCCAATTGTAGGTAACAAGTATATATATCCATCAATATGACGGTATTAAAAAACCGAATGTCTGGATGGCATAAACACACCATTCCTACGTTATCAGGTTCATTTGGGTGTCCCATATTCTGCAACCTTCCAGATCTCCGGCCTGCACTTGATGACAAAGGAGAATTAGAACCATCAGGAAGTAGTTCTTGGTAATACTTTGACAGAGTTTTGTAACCCATATCTCCTAGATTGATAATTCCAACAGCCAATGTTTTACTAGATTCCATAGCATAACGAGCAACCAGGTTTCCACTGCTAGGAGATGTTGATGGGCTTACACCTGGAGATGGAGTAAGGTTCTGTGGACTAAGGTGACCTGTATTTGATATGAGAGGATTATTAGAAGCATAAGCTAACCACCTAGGACCAACAGCCATCGGACCGTAACCAATATTAACACCAGCTGCTCCTTGTAACGGATAAGTTAGAACACTGAACTTGCTCTCAAGTGTAACAGCATCAAAGCAGTATATCTGCCAAAAGATTTTAATTAATTAGGAAGAATTCCTAGAAATCTCAAAAATTACCAAATTATCCAAGAAAAATTAAATGTTATTATTACTTGTGCGGCAAGTGCAACAGCAACTATCCGTGGGCTGCATCGAACAATATATACAGCAGAGCGGAATCTCAGAACATGAATATAACTGTGAGACTTGAGTGAGTAGAACCGAACAACAGTAGGAGTAGAGATGCAGCTTCCTGCCTGAGGTTCATTACTATTCTCTCTTATCAAAGCACTCAAACGGCCACCTTGAACTACACCTGAGCCATTGGTCTCATCACCAGCAACAACCAAGAGCATAGGATGTGATGCCCTGAACCCTTCGGTAGCTCCAGAACTGACTGGTGTGGGCTGCATCTGTAAAAAAGTAACTGGGCCATCACGCTTAGAAACCAGTTCGCAGACACTAGAGGCATCGTCAACATCAAGCACTTGAAATCCATTTGAATAACCAAGAAGTAGAACACGCTTAAAGGAAGATAGACCAAGCTCCAGCTTATCAAAGCTGGCCCATAATACCTGTAAGATCAAAAGAAAATGCAACAAAAACTCAGACTGTTACACTTAGAAACACAACAGATAAAGTTACACGGACCACTTGGGATAAACATAAACATGCAAGAGAAGAAAGATGCCCCACAGAAGAAGAAATGTGTTTATTCCAATCATGACCTTGCTACCATAAGAGTATACGCCTCAATGAATACTTCATGCAGAAAAAATGAATTAGTAATATTTTAGAAAAGTACATTAATTCTGTGTTAGAATAAAATTCTTAAGAATCATAATTCCAATTCCCATATTTGAACCTTGAGTTCAATGTTCAAATTGAATTTTAAGTTAGAATTCATATTTGTAAGTTCCATGGAGGGATGAGAAACATGTAGCCAACCCAAAGAGTTGAGACCATGGTTGTCGGGAATGTGATTTGAATCTTGGGATTGTAGGGAAAGGTTAATACTTTCCAAGTTGGTATGTTCATTCCAGATCCTAAGCAGAATCTAAATTGGATTAGGCTCCGGATTGGCCCATATATTTCTTATAATTCTAAACATAAGAAATCAAAATCCAGTTTTCATTGCATAACTAAATCCAAACACAATAATTGGAATTATAGTTCTACCAAATATTTTTTTTTTGTCATGTAAAGTTGGAATTCTATTATTCCTATAGGAATGGGTTCCAACAAGAAAACGAACCATCAAATCTAACAATTTGGAAACACAACCGACAATAAGCATAACGCAAGTGTTTAATTTCCTAGACAAAATAAGATATTTGAATCAGCACATCAAATATTTTCCCTAGTGAATATTTATTTTCCTCCTCCAATTGAATTTTAACTCGATAAAGTAAAGAAAGGGTAAGCTCCTTCACTGCCTTTGGTTCTTCCTAATCCAACTCTATGGAGTAAAATAGGCTCTACTCATCTGACCAGTTGAAATTGACCAACCTGAGCGGCATTGCTGGTTAATCATAAGATTTCAGAGCTATAACCCTAAATACCCACGGAGCAGTTTGCATTCATCGGAGCCCTTTCCCACAATGAAACATAAAAAAAAAAAGGCAACCTGTAAAAACGGAACCTAATCACATCACAATCCAATCGAATTGGAGAAGACAGATCTATCTCCCAAAAGCAAGAAAAATAAGATAATTTCTCTTTCCGGTGTGAAAAAAGTAACCTGGTCCTTGTCATCCTCTGCCGGCGACGCGATCGACGCGGCAACAGATGCCCCGGCGGATCGGACGCTGCTCGCGACCGACCCCGCGTTCGACGACACTGTCTTGAGGCACGAGGAGATGATCCGCAGCGAGCTCGGCAGCAGACCGTTCTTACCTTTGCCCCGAGTCATCCTCCCTTGTCTCCTCCTCTATCTCCTCTACCACCACCCCGCCGCCCCGCCGCCGCCGCCGCCCATCGATAATTCCCACCCCGATGGTGAATACCATCCGACTCCAAACCACTCCACCCTCTTCCCTTACAAAGATTTCACCTCCTCCTTCCTCTTCACCTCCCCTCCCTCAGCTTTGACTTCACCGCCATAATTCTCATCCCTATCGCACAACTCACCCACAAAAGGAAAAAATAAAACCACTTCAACCCGGCTCTCTCTCTCTATTTTTTTTCTCTCTCATAACTGTTGCTTTCGTGTTCTCCTTTCCAAATCATGACACGAAAATCAGTCTGTTCCGCCAGTACACGATAGCAGATACTCGCATATGTGACAAAGGTGAATCCGTTCGCCCAGTACCCGGTAAATCACGGAATAGCTTTTAATCATAAATACAAATGATCAAAACATGAAAAAGATATATGCTCAGGCACAGCAGACTAATCAAACTAATCAAATCCAATTGAACTAAATAATATTAATATTTGAGTTCCAATCGAAAATATAAGTGAATTCGAAATCAATCTAAGACTTAAAAATATAAATAATTTTGAATTAAGTATGATTAATAATAAAATTTAAATTCGAGTTTGATTCAAATTGTTCAAATCTTGATTGGAATATAATTATAATTCAAAATGACTTAGATTCGAGTTCGATTTGAATTATTGAATTGAATTGAATCGAATAAAGTAAAAATACTAATATTAAGTTTAAACTCAAAAATATATGTAATATTCGAATACTCAAGCGGGATTAATAATAAAATTTAAACTCAAATTTGATTTGAATTAACCTTGATTTGAACATAATTATAATTCAAAATGAATTTAATTAGAGTTCGATTTGAATTATCAAATCGAATCGAACCGAATAATTTTGGCTCAAGCTGGAATAATAATAAAAATAGGTGATTTGAACGTAATTATAATTTAAAATGGTTTAAATTCGTGTTCAATTTGAATTACTTAAATTTTAATTTGAGCATATTTAAATTAAAATTATATAAAATAATCATAATTTAATTTGAATTTAACTCATAAACAATTCGTAAATAATAAAAAAAGATAAAATTATCGACCAAGTTCAAGTTCTTGTTTAATATGAATCAAATATTTTTAGAGTCGAACCTAACGAAGGTGCACGATAACAACAACGGTATGAATGAATACCAGAACTGGTGTTATATTATTAATTATTAAAAGGATTACGCAGCGGGCATATATACTGGAGATTACGGTGGCGCGTTGAATTAGGTAACAGGTAGGCTTTTGGGTGAAGTAACTTTAATTTTCAGTCCTCGATTTCGTGTTATTTTAATATGTGGACGTGGAGGGTGAACTACTTTATCTTCGTGTTTACTTCCAAGGCTCTCTTTTCTTTCCCCTGCCTACTCCGTCGTTGGATGTTCTCCTTTCTCGATCTTGCTCTTTTCTAGGATGCAAATTCGATCGAGAAATCTCATAAAAAAGATGATTTATTGCTCATGTGCTAAGCATTAGCATATTTATTCTTTATCCTATGGAATATGCAAATGAAATGTGATGTGTTTTTGATATTCGAGTCAAGTTTAAAATAGGAGATTCGGATGATCTCACATGTGTATGAGGAATGTAGGTGGGTGCACAAGACAGCTATTGAATGGGTAATTAATAGAATTCAAATAGGTCGATGAGAATAGAATACTATATAAAATGAAGTAAAGAAGTCTAGAAAAATCGAGGATCGATTGAATGTTTAGCAAGGAAATCCCAAAGGTGTAGAAGGTTTTGGACAAATTCTAAGTTTTGGCAAGCTATGAGAGTTGAGTTTTATGTACTCAATGAGTAGGGATATAACTCCATTTGAAGGGAACTCAATTATTCGAGTGATCATTGTCATGTCGTGAAATCAGTTGATTGAAACTAAATCTTGTCTATTAGTATATGAGTCGATTAATAAATGTAGTTAGTCGAGTCTAATAAATCTTGTCAATTGCCAAGCATATAGCATGACATCAAAGATTATTTAGAAATTTGTGATTTTGGCTCAGTATGAACACATATAGTTGACTAACAAAGCTTATAAAAGCATCCAGAAATTTGTGATGATTAAATAAGTTGAATTGTAAAGATTTAATAGAGATTTGTGATTTAATAGATTTTGTAATTTATTTTAGGTTTGTAGTTTGACTTAGTCGATACAATTTGTACACTGATGATAGACTTGACTAGAGTTAACTTGGCATCAAACAAAGACAAGGTGGTGGTGTAATCAAGTCTAGTTTGGACTGATAAATTAATGTTCTATTTTGATATTTGAACAATATATTTGAATAAGTCACGAGGTCAATGTTAATTGGACACTTAAGAATGATAAAACTCAAATGGATCAAGATTATATATTGATTAAACATTTGACATTAATCAGAAACAGATTTACCTTAGGCCCAGACTAGGCTATAGCCTAGTCTAAAAAAAAATTACATATTAAATCACATACTTGAAATCCTAAGTCGAACAAAACATGCAACCGAAAAAATATCTTACATTCATTTTACCCCAATTAAATCATGCATGAGAAAGATCTTAGATTAATTATCCCTACATCAAGTTGTCAATCAAAAATATATTATTCAAATTTAATCAAGTACCAAAAGAATTAGGATGCGTTTGGTTTGAATTATTTTCCTTTTTATTTTATATTTTTTTATTTTTTTAGAGAATAATAATTTGTTATTCTCTAATTTTTTAGAAAATGCTATATTTTTTTCTAGAAAATGAATATGAAAAATACAAACCAAACATTATTTTTCAGAAAACGTATATTTTCCAGAAAATAAAAATAAAAAACACGTCAATCAAACGTACCCTTAACTTTTTTATTTTATTTTAGTACTTAATTCATTTTTTCCTCGTTCAAAGTTAAGCCCAGTCTTTTTCTGATTCTTAAATCCGCCCCTGACATTAATTGAAGTCTAATAGGTGTTCGAAGGCAAGGAATCTTTAACTACAATAAGTTCTAGTATACTGAGGTGAACTTGATACTAGGTATGGATAAAATCATTGTATTTCTAATTTTGACTTAATTATAAATTAATTTTAACCTAATTAATGATAAATTTTAAACTTAATCTTTAATTAACTTCAACCTAATTCATTTAATTCTCAATCAATTTGAAATTAATTCAAAATTAATCTTAACTTAATTCAAAATTTATTTTAACCCAATTAACTTAATTTGAAATTAAATTAATTAATATGAAATTAAATTAATTATTTTATTAATTCGAAATTAACAATTAATCAATCTCAATTCAATCCTAAATTAATTTAAACAATCAATAATTAATAATCATTAACTTAATCCAAAATTAAATTTTTACTAATTAATTAATTGATTAACAAATTAATCCATATAATTGATTTTAATTAATCCTTAATTAATTTTAACTTAATTATAAATTAATTTTAAGTTAATTAATCTTAAGCTTATTAATTAATTTCAACCTAATTAATTTAACTCTCAATTAAATTTTAACTTAATTAATTTTAATTTGAAAATAATATTGAACTTAATCTCAACAAAGTCAGTAACCAAAACTTAATTAACATTTTTAATTATTTTATTAATTTTAACCCTTGAAAACTATGTTTTTACTTGAAATCACGATTGCAAAATTTATTGAGAAACTATTTTGGAAGCATAGGTTTTAATTTGAAAAATATCTTAGTCTTGCAAAATATTTCAAGGCTTGACAAATCCTTTTGAATTTTTTTTTGAAAAATATATCTTGAAAATATTTTTCCAAAATCTTTTAACTTGCAAATAATTTTGAAATTATGTTTGGAAAGATGTTCTTGAAATTTAAAAGTTGCAATTATAAATTATCTTTTAGAACATTTATGTAAGTTTTTTTTTATGTGTGTCAAAAGGTAGAAATATTAAATTCAAGGGAGTTTAATTTGAAGGTGAATTATTTCATTAATATATTTTTAACTTAACTTTGAACCAGGTTGTTAAACATCAAAAATGGGAAGATTATTAGTGCAATGAGCACCATAATTGAACTTTCATATTGTTAAATGTTCAAGTTAAATCTTATTTTTATCTAATGATCTAATCAAGTGTGTAGGGCGCTCAACTTGAAAATTCCTAGTAGGTTAACTAGACTTGACACTAGGCAAAAAAAAAAAAGTCTCAGCAAATCGTGCAAAACCAAACAGGAAGTTCAGATGGGTCAAGTGGACCTGACATCTGTTAGTGCAGTTTGCACTAATAATTCAAACTCGGATTTTTGATATTTGACAAAGGTTAAAGTTAAATTATGTTGTGATCTAATCTGTCTACCAAGTGGATATGAACTTGATGGGTCTAGAGGACCGAAGCACTAAACTGAAGTTCAGCTAGGTTGATAGCTGGCATGACGCCCAGATTGGTTGAGATCTGGTGGTAGAAAGTTCAGTTGGGTTGATAATTGGCTGAAGTCTAGATTGGTTAAGAT
Organism: Kaempferia parviflora; assembly: GCA_037177295.1. Taxonomy (NCBI): domain Eukaryota; kingdom Viridiplantae; phylum Streptophyta; class Magnoliopsida; order Zingiberales; family Zingiberaceae; genus Kaempferia; species Kaempferia parviflora. Next base: position 4,897 of record JBAMIE010189075.1, on the reverse strand, counting down.
CTATTGGAAGTTATGGTGGGTCAAGGGACCTGACATCAAAGAAGTCTACGATTGGTAAGTGGAGGTAAGCAACTGGAGGAGAAATCAAGTGAGGATGCGTTCCCGATTGAGGGAATAGTATACGTCGATCCGACCTAGGGTTTCGAAGAAACTCAAAGCCAGGACCAGACAGTACACAGACTATTAAATACATTATCACTACTATTTTTATATTATTGCTTGTTGTGATAACATTATGATGCAAAAAAAGTAAAAGGCTGAAAAAGGGTTCCAGGCGCTCGGACTTGGTCCAGGCACCAGGGCAAGGGGTGAAGCCAGCGGGTGACCAGCTGATGTGGTAGACGCTAAGTGGACGACACACGTCAAGTCCATGCCCCCGGACCAGTCCTAGCTGTAGGATCGAAAAAGCGCGATAGAGGGAGGTGAATATCACAATAGAAAATTTTTCAGATTTAAAGAAATGAGTACGCGGCGGAAGTAAGAAATAAACAGAAAAATGAAATTTGACACGATTGTTTTTACTTGCTTCGGAGTCTTATAACGGCTCCTACTGCAAGGTCCACGGTTGACCGTTTACTTTGGGCAATTCACTATCAATCCGCAAATGTTACAATTCAAAGTACAAATGATTTGGAAATGTAAGTGCAGAAATAAATAATTAAAAATTATACCGACTCCAAAAGAATAGCAGAGCTTCACCTCGGGTCATCGGAGCAGCGTTGGAGCGTATCGGAGTAGCGCGGAGCGAAAGGTTGAATAGCAAGTGTTGTTTTTGAGAGGCAGCCTTCGACTACCTTTTATAGGCCGAATTTCTGCTCTAGAGGGCGCTCTCAAGGCCTTGAGGGCGCCTTCAGCTCGGTCGTCGAGAAGCACTGAAAGAATCTGTTTTTATCCATTGGAGGGCCCCCTCAGCCCTTGAGGGCGCCTTCCACCTGCGCTGAAGGCGCCTTCCCTCGTTGAGGTGCCTTCGCACCCTGTTAGCGTGTGAGCTGCTGAAGGCTTGCTTCTTTTCTTTATTTCTCTCTTTTTTCTTCTTTCCTGAAAAACATGTTAGTGTAATAATTAAAAGAGGATAACAGCCAGTGTCTTGGTCCTGACTTTCAAGTTTCACCAGAAACCCTAGGTCCAACCGACTCCTACTGTTCCCTCTTCGGGGAACGCGTCCTCACCTACTCCACTCAGGAAAAATTACCTTTTGTCAACCGGCACCTCCGGTTAGACTTTTGCTCGGCCTCCGAAGACCCAGAACTCGACGACATCCGAACTCCACCCGTCTCGACTTTTGTCCGATGTCCTCGCTCGACAAAGACTTATGCTCGGCTTCACTCACCAAGATTTTGTTGCGTGGTTTCACTCACCAAGACTTCTTGCTCAACCCAGCAGGTCAAGACTTCTTGCCTAGCTTACCTAGGACTTTTCTTCACATAGGGTTACCGCCCCTAGGACCTAGGGTTACCTCCCCCTAGGACCTAGGGTTACCTCCCCCTAGGGTTTTTCACCTGCCTAAAAATACTTAGGACTTTCCTGCACACTTCATAAACCACATTAGTCCACAAAACAAGCTTAACTTTGAACCCTTTACCATAATCAAAACAAGGTTCGATCTTTGGTGCTTCTAGCACCAACAATCTCCCCCTTTTTGATTTATGACAACTCTAGTTCAAAGTTAAGAAAAAATCACTTTCAAATGAAACAGGGAAATATGGATAGATATTTCAAAGTCTCCCCCTTAACGAATTACTCTCCCCCTTAACAAAAACACTTCAAATATTTGTTAAAAAAATATGAAACTTTGAACTACTACTCTCTCCCCCTTTGCCATATATAAAAAAAATAATAAACTATGAGGGAAAAGAGAAGGTATCAGATTAAATAGTGTCTAAGCATCCATAATTAGAGTCCAAGCATGAATAGGGGATTAAAGTAAACAAGCAATATTTTCAAATAATTTTAAAAAAAATCCTTAAACATGAAGTATTTTAGCTTTGAAAAGAATTTACAACTTTTGGAAGCACTTTAAAAAGCTTAAGTGTTTTAAAAAAAAAGGCAATAGATTTTTGAAAAATTAACTTAACTTTTCAAAATAAACTTGTACTGAAATATTTGTGAAGCAAAAAAAGCTAAGTGTTTTGAAAAGTTAGTACTTTTAACCAAAAAAAACTAAATACCCCCTTTTTTAAAAAAATATTATTTTCAAGAAGTGCTAATAGATTTTTGAAAATATAACTTAACTTCTTGAAAACTAATTTAGCTTTAACTTCTCCCTTTGACAAAATAAAAAACACTAAGTGGAGAGAAGATAAGATAGTTTTGCGAAAATAGTAAATAATTTGTAAATTAAAAAAAAATTAATTTTGTAACTTGAATTATTGAAAAATGATTTGAAGGTAAAGATTTTTCAAGTATTAATCATTTTTTCAAAAAATGAAAGTATATTTTCCTAAAATTTTAAATTTTTGAAAAAAAGATTTGGAGATAAAAATTTTTCAAGTATTAATCATCTTTCTAAAACATGAAAGTTTATTTTCCCAAAATTTTGAATTTTTGAAAAATGATTTAGAGGTAAAAATCTTTCAAGTATTAATCATTTTTCTAAAAAAAATGAAAGTATATTTTTCCAAAATTTTGAATTTTTTAAAAATTATTTAGAGGTAAAAATCTTTCAAATATTAATCATTTTTTTAAAAAAAATGAAAGTATATTTTCCCAAAATTTTGAATTTTTGAAAAATGGCTTAGAAGTTACAATCTTTCAAGTGTTAATAATTTTTTTTTTTAAATGAAAGTATATTTTTCCAAAATTTTGAATTTTTGAAAAATGATTTTTGTAACACATAGCAAAATTAATTTTTGTGAAAATTTTAATGAAAATGAACTTTTGAAAATATGGCACAATCAACTTTGAAGGCCAAAAAAATATTTAGTTAAAAAAAATTGGGGAGAGTCTAGAAAACCTTAACCATTCATCCTAAATCCAAGCATATGAAAAATAAGGTATAAAATGCACTTAATAAAAATGTTTAGCTCCTATTTTCCATCTCAACCATTCTATGTTATAAAAACATGTTAAGCCTTATGGATTTATATGAGATGGAGTTAAGAATTTTTAATGTTAAATTTATTAAGAAATTGATTTGAATTTTGATCAATTCATTAAAATGTGATCATATTTGAATTTAGATCTGAGTTTGATCAAATTTAAGTTTGATTAGATAAGATAGAGTTTAGATCTGAGTTTGATCAAATTTGAGTTAGATCTGAGTTTGATTTGATCAGAGAGTTTTAGATCTGAGTTTGAACAGATTTGATTTGAGTTGATCTAATTATTTTGGTTCTAATCTGATTTTGAGTTTGATCAGATATGAATTGGAGTTTGAGTTAAATTTGATTGATTTTTGATCAGATTTGGTATGATCTCATTTTGAGTTTGAACTTTGATCAGATTTTAATTTGATCAGATTGAGTTTGATCAGACAGATTTGATTTTGATCTGATTGAATTTGATAAATGATGAGGGTAGATTGTATCTATTATTTTATATCATTATCGTTCATCATTTGAATTTCATTGTGTATGATCTATGCTTTTCATTCCCGTTTATATCATTTTTTAGCATAATTACATCATATCATTCGGAGATCTGCTCTTGTATTGTTTTTATATGTAGGTACACATTTTGGAGCATTTTCGATCATTTTGGAGTAAAACCGGAAGAACAAGAAGTCGTTAACAAGAATCGGAATCGTCGCTGTGCAGGAAGGCATCAGGCACGGCCGTGTGACTCGTACAGAAAGGTTTATTGCACGGCTGTGTGACCCTCACATGGCCGTGTACCATATCACAGAAAGGTTGATGCCATGGTCGTGTGACCCTCACACTGCCGTGTGACTTTACTTGAAACAGAGACATTCCAGAGAGCTTCATGGCACGGCCGTGTGGCATCCACACAGCCGTGTGATCACTCATAGAAACCTTCATTGACGGGCCGTGTGGAAACCACACGGCCGAGCAAACTCAGAGTTGCACGCCTGTGCAGGAGTCACACGGCCGTGTGCGAGCCCCTGTGACGTGGCTGTGGGACTCAAGTATAAATAGAGGACTTCTCTTCTTCCATAGGGAGGTTGTTTTCACCCTTCGGGTGAACCAACAAGGTCTAGCAGAGCGTTCCAAGAATGATGGGAGGCTTTGGAGCGTGGATCTCGGTTTGGGAACGAAGTATCAACGCCGACACGTGGAGATCTCTTGGGAAGGAGGCTTGGAATATAAGTTTCGATCCTTTTCCTTCTATTCATAGATTTCTTCATGGATCGTGAGTAGATCCTCAAGTGTTCTTGTGTGAGGACGTAATTATAGGGGATGATTTGAATGTATTCTCAAGATCTTGGTTGTAATCCCTCCTTTGATGATAACTTCTATGTTTGGTTATGTATGGATCTTTTGAATCTTAAGACCATGGCATGTCAAGTGTTTGATTTAATGTTTCTTACAAGAATTATGTGGATTTGTATTGATATAGATTTGTATATCTTTGTGGATGATGAATCTAGCCAGATCTATCGTACATTTCAATCTAGCATGTTATAATTATAATTGTACGATAGAATTGTTAGTAGATTGGAATGTTCTACAAGATCCATGCATAATATATGGTTTGTCTACGATTTGGACTAGTATTCTATGGACACGTGATTGGAAGTGGCTTTGTGATAGAAAGTATCCTTTCTCATAGCTAGACACGGAGGAAAACTCAATGAGGAGGCCAATTATATAATGATTCCTTAATGATAGCATTCTATATTAACCAATGCTAGGAAGAGTCTATGTTAATTTAGAGACTGTATGACCGGGGAGCCCTAGTGACAAGGGAAATCCTTTAACCGGACTTTCTAAGTTAACCT
>JBAMIE010189039.1:0-12234 GCA_037177295.1 Kaempferia parviflora | reverse complement strand
TCCGTCGGGAGTTCCGTCGGGAAAACTGAATTTTTTTGTGGTTCCAGTGGATCGAGAACTTTTGTAATATCCAAAAAAAAAAAAAAAATTTGTTAACTTATAAATTTTTGACAAATCATGTTCACAATATCTCACAATTATTATGCTTAACTTTAAAAAAATATAGTTTATTTTATAATTTTAGTTCTAATACTACTTAGTATTGAAGAACTTAAATTTATATATCATATGTTATTGGCGGTTAATTTTTTCATATTTATTGCATTTGTCATGTTTTAAATTTATGTGTTAAAGATGGATTAAAATTTCAGTAAATCATATTAAACCAATTAGAAATGTTATTTCCTATTTATGACTACATCCATATATAATGAAACAATAGGGTAAATTTTATAAAATTAATAAAATGAGATCTAGAAAATTTCTACGTGATGTACCAATATGTTGGAGTTCAACATATCAATTGTTACAAGATTCATTTCAACATAGAGAATTATTATGTTCATTTATTGCATAAAATATTAATAATGTTAATATATATATTTTTTACAATAATGAAATATTTATAGCAGTATTTGTTAAATTTTGAAAGTATTTAATAATGTAACCGAACAACTTTTTAGCTTTTATTATCATATTTTTCATTTAGTTTTAGGAAATTTTTGAAATATAATATTAGGTTTAAATGAAAATAGTACTAATGAATTTTTATATATTAGCAATGAAAACAAAATGAGAAAAATATATTTTTTTTCATATTCTTGAAATTTATTTAGTTGCATTTGTTGTAGACCCTAGATATAAATTAGAAATTTTGCAAGAAATGTTAGGTTTATCTTATGAAGCTTTAATTTCATTTAAAAAATTTTCTTCTCTTGATACAAATAATATTGTATATAATATTAGAAATTATTTATATAATATTTATAAAGAATATATAGTATAGAATATGAAATACAATATAATATTTTTTAAACACAAAATACTAGTAGTAGTAATTTAAAACTTACAAAAACATAAATTGTATTAAAAGAATGGACGAAATGTCCACTAGAATCCTCAAGTTTCACACATGAATTTGAGAATTATTTTACGACTTCTTTTGATTTTAATGAACCAGATAATGAAATATATTTTGATGCCTTAAAGTGGTGGTCACAGAAGGTTCAAAGCTTTCTTATCCTCTCCATGATCGCTAAAAATTTGTTAGCTTATCCGGTGTTAACTATTGTTGTGGAACAAACATTTAATACTGGTGGTAACATATTGGATGAACGACGATTAACTTTGTCTCTCGACTCGTTGGAAGCCCAAGCATTACTTGATAATTGGACTAGAGCCAAAAAAAAAAAAAAAGAATACAAGGAATACAACTTTTAGATACGAAGTCGAAGAATTTGATACCAAAGGAACAAATACTACGTAAACGGAAAATGAAAGTAAGTAACAACATTATTTCATAAGGTAAAAGGGTAAAGAGGTAAGAGAATTACGTGGGCTTTGCTTCCCCTATACCCTGAGGGGATACATAGGCAACTTAAATAAGTGTTGGTCTTTTTTTTTTTAATGTAATAATCTTAAACCGCGACGAACCGTGTAAGAATCGTGAACTATAACCGTTTTGGACGGTTACCATTAAGGGTCGACCCCTCTAGAAACTGTCGATCTGACCATTCCAAATCGGGGTTGGGTCTATTTCATAGTATGAAAAATGGATGAAATAAATAATAATAAAGAAATAGTAAAATTGAACTAATAATGAATTAAAAAGTTTTAGATCTTTTGATTTTATATATTTTTATTAAGTTAATGTACATATAGATAAAATGTGATCGATGTCGTCATGTACTAAAAAAAATATTGAAATAATTTTATATATGTAGGTACAAGAATATAATATTCAATATATAAGATACCATCTTTATTTTTTTCTAAAAAAAATAAAAGAAACAAAATAATAAATCATACAATTGCAAGACAGCTCTCTTTAAATCTACTCGCTAGGATTCAACGTGTGAGATAGAAGATCGAACCGCAGCACAGAGCACTCTATAGAATTCCAAATGTAGCAATCCCGTAACATAAAAAACAAGTTGGCACACTTGTGCTTCACTTGTCCAGCGAAGAAGGGCCCACCTACACCTCTGCCGGATCTTAAAGGCCACCACTGTCGTACAATCCATCCCAGGTCAACCACTTACGATGGCCCTCACATTCTAATGTCTACGTGTCGGTTTCTGAATAGCAAACTACCATCGAAATGTCTTCCGAACTCAACACGGGATCCAAGCCAATCATGCCCTGGGCTTGAATTGACCAGCTGTTATTTTGTATCGACGGGCCCCAAACAATTCATTTATAACACGGCAGTTCTAAGTCACAACGCCATCAAGCCCACCGATTCCATCATCCTCCGCCGTCTGGAGTTCCTCCGCCGTCATGCCTTCCGAGGTCCTTTGTTTCCTCCTCCTCCTCCTATTACTCTCCCTCCTCACCCCGCCCTCCCATGGCCGGGGCATCCCTCGCCGGAGCACCCCTCGCCGCTACCGGATCCCCTCCACTAACGATTCCCCTGTCTACCTCTGGCCCCTTCCCAAGCAATTCAGCCACGGCGATGGTATCCTCTACGTGGACCCTGACCTATCCCTCGACCTCCAGGTACCCGGAGACTACTCAGAAATCGTATCTGATGCGTTCGAGAGGTATAAAGATCTGATTTTTACCCACTGGGAGAGGTCCGCTCGCCGGAGCTCCGCAGAGTACGATGTCGCGAAGATGACGGTGATCGTTTCTTCAAGTAATGATACGGTGGGGGTTGGTTGGCTCTGCAATTGTTTGTTGGTTTTGTTTTGTTTGTTTATTTATTTATTTCGTTGTTTTGGTGGATGGGGTTGATCTGCTTGTAAGCAGCTTCAATTTGGTGTCGATGAGAGCTATATGCTATACGTGGGTAGAGGAGATGGGCTTTCAGTTGTTCAAGGAGCTACGATCGAGGTAATGATAATGCTTTATATCATGCTGTCTCCAACGGTAGAAATGCATTCATAGTCCACAGTATCTTTTATTTATTTATTTTTTTTTTTCAAAAATTCCATACTGATTTATTCTGAGTAGGGCTATCAGTGAGGTTAAGCGAAGTACATCGCTTAATTCAATCACCATTTCGAAAGTAAATAATCTTAATGCTCATTGTCATAATGCACTGTATATACTACACTATTTTCAACCTCACTCTTTTCCAACTTCATCACAGGACAGTTTTACCTTTTCACATGTATGCATTTTTACTAACATAAAGAACTAAGTTTTTGGGATGATACTAGATGCACATATGTTAACCAGATCTAAATTTGTGTGTAATTACACATGCTGTACTTTAACTTTTCCATTTTAATTTTGTGAGTTTCGGTGATTAATCAAGGTATAAGATGTTTATGGATAAATGGAGAAATTAATTCTGGGAGCATTTTGTAATCTTAGAGATTTGTGGAATTAATCCGATGAGGATGCTACAATCATTTAGTCAAGATAGTCAGAATGTGCAAAACTTGTTACTCCAAACCTTTTAATTTTATTAAATTTATAGTTGCTATTGGATTATATTTGGAGGTAAGCAAGTTAACTGGAAGAAGATTATTTATTAAACATCAGTTGATCTTGGAATGCTTTTAAACATGCTGAAACTTGTCAAGTGCTGGCTTGGTATGGTACCAAAACAAAACCATTCCAGCAGAATACTGAACTCTGAAGTAGAGTGATGTTTTAAAACTTGATTAGAAATATTTTAACTTGCAAATAAATATTTAAGGTAGCACTTACAAGTAATAACTATTTAATAGTGTCCTTTAAGGTTTTAAATCACTTTAGTTTATTTTAAATTCATCTCAATGAACCAAACAATATTTTCTTAAACTTATGTATAATGCATATGCAATAGGCAGCCATAAGCAGTCACTATGCTACCACCACTTTAAAATCCGCCTAAACAGCAGAATGTGCCATTCCATATTCATCTAATTGTCTCATTTCTTTTCTTATTATTGAAATCACATTTCTTATATGTATCATTTTTCTCTATATTCAGGTTTCTAATTTAATCTAGTAAAATCTCATTAACTAACACAATATTGTCTACACATAATGACACCACAAACAGGTTTGCCTTTAATATGATTAGTGTGCTCATCTAGTACTAATATAAGAAAATAGGGACTAAGGTTGGCCCTTTATATAACCTACAGTCACAAGAAGATCTACTCCCAGTAGCTTTAGTACTACCCTTTATCATATCGATCTAATTAATAAATATTTTTTTCTTCTCTACATCTTATCACAATGTTTATTTAGGGAGTATGATGAAATTAAGTTAATGAAATTCATATGAATAACACCATTTCTCTATATTTTGCCATCAATTTTAATTGGAAGCAATGTCAAAAATCTATATATTATTTATCCCTGTATAAAGTTAGTTCAATGGCAAGATAAAATCCTTGTAGCCACGGTTGTCATGATTGCAAACCAAACCTTAGGATCTTATTATCCTGTCATCCAAACTAACCTAAACAATCTATACCCCTAGTAGGATTTAAATTGGACAAGGATTTACAACTCTACAACCCGTTCCTATTTTGCTTACTGTTCATATGTAGAATTTTGTTCCTAACAACCTTGACTAGAGACAATATAAATTCCCTTTAACTCATTACAGGTATCCTTTTTAGTTATTGCCATTATCATACATCATATATGTATTTAGAGAAGTTGTTATTTGCTATATAAAGATTTAACGTATCTTTGTTTTTGCCAAATATATATGCCAAATATAGTTTTAAAAATTAATTAAATTATAGGATCTCATGATCCCATGTCCTAATTTTATGATATGAACTTATGAACCTCTCTTGGTCCCTAAGTAGTATCTCTATCTTGACTACCTTGCTTGTAGCCGACGAATAGCTTGAACAATCATGCTACAACTTGTTGTTATCACACTTGTATGATGGCCAAAAGATCCATAGACCATCTAGATGCAATATGCCAATCAAAACTCCCCATTTTCATTAGTTTTTTTTCCCTCTTCACATATCCATTTACTCTACTTCTATTTCTTTGTAAATTTTAGTGCAATAGTTTCATTTTCATTATCAGGATCTTATTTTTGTGTTCGCATCTATGCTGATTATTCTATAAAATTTCTACCCTCACAAAACGAATTAAATTTTTGTTACAACTTGTTAATTAAACTCTTTGGGAATTATTGAAATCTGACATTGTTCAGCATAGATAGTCTCTCTTGTGCCACCCATGTCGACTATGTGATGAAATATTATGCCACATTGACACTTGGTACATATATTTGGCAGACATCGTCATCTGTTAAGATGAATTCAAGTAATCTTTGTTATTTTTTAGCTATTTTTTTTTCTAAATTTCTAATTCAACTGATTATTTAATTGTATTATCTTATATTTCAAATTAAACAATTTAAATCGAATAAATTATAGGAGTAAGCTTATAAGTATTCATCTCAACATGTGTTGAAATAAAAAATGAGTATTTATTTTTTAAGTCCACTATATAATTGATATAGTCTTATTAGAAGTAAAAATCTAAGTGAAGGAAGCCCATCTAAATTAATCTTATCAATTTTTAACACATGCCGAAGCGTGTCATGTATCAATACAATATAACAAAACTTTAATTCAATTCACTATCTAATTGCTATAATATCTCTTTGGAAAGAAAATAAACTGAAAGAGTATTAAAATGAGTAAAACCCATCTAAATTCATCTAGGCATATGATTTAGTGTGTGTCAAGAGTCGGCACAACACCATGCCAAAGCTATACCATAAATGTACTGATGATTCCTTAAACCTCATCTCTTTCATATAGTTCTCTCTTTTGTTTGTTACAATCATGCACTCAAAGAGTTGCATTTCATCAAATATTTTGTTTGTCTACTCTAACTACTCTTTTGTGAGCTGATAAACATGCATATCAAAAGATTACTGTGATCTTTCTTCCATTGTTGATGAAGTTCTTTATATTTTCGAAATTAATATTTTTTTCTCCAGCTTGCTTTAATTGTTATATGTTTCATATCTTTGCAGGCTAATACTATTTATGGGGCTCTGCGAGGCTTAGAGGTATTGTTGAGAATACTTGAGATGCTAGTCAACTTAGTTAAAACTTCAATATATTGACAACTTTTGTATAATGTGCTCCTCTTATTTAACCTTTATTGATATATTTTAACTCTTCTTAGTGTTATTAATGCCTTCATTGAGAATGTATGATAATATATCAAATAATACAGACAGTAACAGGCCCTTGATCTTGTTAGTCCTAACCAATGCATGCCATTTCAACTTTCTACATCTAGGTATTGGAAACTCTAGCTAAATTTGTAGAGTAAATACAACAAAAGTTATACCACTCTAGTTTGTTGAGTACATGCCAACTTTGTTTCCTTGCAATAACTTATTTTTTACTTTTTATATAAAAATAAAACATAATTTTCTTTAATCTAGAAATTTTATTTCGCCCCAGTCACTTTATCATCGAAGAGAGCATGAATACCCACTAGTTTCCTGGGTGGTTTTGTCTGAGGCAAACATTCACCATCATCATTATTTTTTTGTCCACCTGTCCTAGGCATGCTGAGGTCTAATAATGTGTAGCTAAGAATGCCATTTTTTTTTTCTATGCATATGCCATGTCAATAATATGTGGATCTAAGTATTCAACACAATACCTTCTAAAATTTTTGGCACGTGACCAACAGAATCAAGTGTCCACTTGGAATATCAGATTCAAGTGTCAAGTGTTTGAGTCTGACATGTTTTCACAAGGTATAAGTGGTAAGTCTTAAGTATTAGTGGTACTCTTTGGCCTTCTAGGTCACTTTAACAGTGCTGAAATGATGGATGCTCTGAAGTAATAAGGCTACTTGTCTATTAAGGCACATCAGCATTCACTATTTTAATACACCAAATGTTGTTTCCTGAATGTAACATAATGTAAAAGGATAAATGAAGGATACAAGAGGAATACCTTTTTTTCACACCAGATTGACAGTCCAAAATATGTCTGAGCATCTGTAGTGCAAACTCACGCTCATTGATGATGTTTGAGGATAAAGGAAGAAAGTTGAGTCTTTTGACAATCATAAAATACACATATAAACACCAACCTAGTACATATTTGCTGGTTCTGGTATACAGGCTCATGGAATTTGAAACTTCAATCCTATGCCATCATGTGGCATACACATCTCGGACAAACAACATTTTGGAATTTCAGAAGTGGTAAAAAGGTTACTGTACAACCCTTCCTATTTCCTAAATCCTCTTAGAACTTCCCTCTCTCATAAAGCCCCTAGAACTGGTGTCAATCAGCTCTTTGCTGCAAACTATTGGCATATATATGACATAGAACATACTTGAATAAAGATGACAAATCATGTCCAAATTCCAAGCCATTAGGGTATATTATATGGATACCACCATTACTGCTCAAAGTCATTTTATATTTTTTAATTGTGTTTAGTAGATTTTTTTTGTAGTCTTCCTTCATCCTTCACACTTTCACGCTGTTTGATTCAACTAGTGTCTTTTGACATATATTGGTATTGAGTTTGAAGAGGAGAGTTGGATGAGAAGACAAGAAGACAGAAGGTTGAGAGAGGGAGAGTAAGAGTTCCAAGAATCAATTTTCTATCATAATTCTTAACAACAAATTTCCTTAATATATATGTCTTCATCTGTATTTTGGTGATAGTCGACATACAATTTAGCTCACCAAATAACAATTTATTTTGTTCTCTGAATACCTGTTTGTTTGTTGATTGCAAATCATTTCGTGTTTTCTAGGATAGCATAATTGTATTGCAAGTCTACACATGTTACATTTCATTCATGGCAAGGTTTTCCTTTTCTCCAAAATATTTATTTGTAATGAGTGCTTGTTTGTTTAAATTTGCTTGGTGTTATCTCAGTTGTTATACTATTGAACCGGTGAACTCATATTTTCATGTTACAAATTGCCTAACATTTCCATTCACATCAACCAACAGAAAACCATGCTCTTCATCTGCTCTTTTGCAAAAACCGGAAGTTTTTTCATGACAGTTCATGTTCTGTTTTATCCAGATACGTGAAATGACTAAGATTCTTTCTGATTAAACTAATTCAATCTAGACTTTCAGTCAATTATGCATACCCAACTATGAAAATAAAAGTGTTGAAATTCAGAAAGCACCATGGTCCATCAAAGACGAACCTCGATTTAACTTCCGAGGACTTCTTATTGGTAAGGAGGTTATGTATCTATTCAACTTTGCGAAGCTCAATTTTCATACTTACCATGTCAATACTGATGTTTTCTATATATCAATGTGGTAGACACCTCACGGCATTACATACCTGTGCATGTGATTAAGCAAGTGATTGATGCTATGTCCTATGCTAAACTTGTAAGGAACATTCATTTTAGAAATTTATGGCTTCCATTTCACTTATTCATTCATTTGAACATTTTTCTATCATATATTGTAATTTCTAACACTGAGAATGACATTCAGTAGAATGTTCTTCATTGGCACATTTTAGATGAAGAATCATTCCCTTTAGAGGTACCTTCATATCCAAACTTGTGGAAAGGTTCTTACTCAAAGTTGGAGCGATACACAATTGAAGATGCTTATGAAGTTGTTGAGTAAGTTACTATGATCTGCATATGTTCACTAATTGCAATATTGGCTGTGAATATGGTTCCATGATTCCATCAATGCTAATAGCGGGAATAAGCACAAAGGTGCCAATTTAGTTAGTATGATCCTTTGTAGTGCTTGCAAAGGTCTTGGTATCAAATCCTTCATGAGTTGGGTTTCTCCTTTTCTTTCTCAAAATAGCTGGAATAAGCATCCACTTGATTCTTCATTGAATCTGGTTCATCAAATTAGTTCTTATCTAATGGGTTCACCACACAAAATTGTTGTCTAATATGATATTGCCTGTAGAATTCTCTGCATTTGCTTGTTGGTCTCGTCCTAAATTTTATCTATTTCTTTTTCTTGAAAAAATATGTAGTTAGTTTCCAGTTGTGCAACATGTTGTTCATGTTTCTGAGTGGCAGTGGTATTTTTTATATACTGGTTATATGACATCTACGGTTCAAGAAATTTCAAGGGATGAGATGAAATGGGATGTTACTAAATTTGATAAAAATTTCTAAGCATTTTAGGATCACATTTCTTTCACTTAGACCATTATGATTTGAGGAAATTAAACTTTATAACTAATCGGGTGTTATTATTCATCCCTTCTTAGTACATGTTTCATCCAAAGTAATTATCATCATTGGATGACTTATAATGTGACTAGAGTTGTTGAATGTATCTAAATCAGATAGGAAGTTAGGAACAAACAGAACAATATAAAGGCTAGACCACTGAAATTAGGATAGTCGGAACAAAACATGACTGTTTCCATGGAGTGTGTACCCTACATGGACATAAGTACTTGATATGATTGATTGGTTGAGTGACCTGGTTCGCAATTTGGCAGGCTCTACATATCATGGTTTGAAATACCGTGTCATGTCACTTGAGACCGATGAAATTTGCACGGGACCGACATTGGTACCCTACCGACCCTATGACCGTAAGGCCGTTGCGACCTCACGACAAGTCACTGCAAGGTCGCAGAGGGTGTTGCGACTCCGTGGTTGCCTTCTGGGGTACGAAGGGTGTGAAGGGTGTGCCAACTCTTTGTGAGGCGCGAAGGTGTCGTGATCATCCGTGTAAGATTGAGTGTGATAAGGGGGGGTGTGTGAATATCGCTCATTTAATATTTTTTTTTCCTTTTCAAACTAATCAGAATGTAGCGGAATAAAAACAATACAGAAGAAACACGTTGTTTACTTGGTTCCCAGTCTATAAGATTGCTACTCGAAGGCCTACGATCCGTTGGATCATTTTTCGAATAGGCAACCTCTAATTTTCTTCTTTCGAAAAATCTTTCGGAGACGGAAAAACCTCTTACAATTGAAGAGCGTATAATAACACTTTACTATACATTTATTAAGAGACGAATGTAAGAATTGAATGAATGGATGTTTTTAGCCTTACTATCGAGCTTCTTTTATAAGAGGTTATGACACCATTTCTGGTGACTAA
The DNA here is from genome assembly GCA_037177295.1 of Kaempferia parviflora. Classification (NCBI taxonomy): domain Eukaryota; kingdom Viridiplantae; phylum Streptophyta; class Magnoliopsida; order Zingiberales; family Zingiberaceae; genus Kaempferia; species Kaempferia parviflora. The sequence goes on along the minus strand of JBAMIE010189039.1, from coordinate 2,052 downwards.
TCCAAATTAGATTGTGTCAAATTAGCGTTTGAATTCTGCTTTTTTACGGTCGACTAATCGTCCTGAACAGTCAACCAATCCCATCTTTCTTTCCAAGGTCAGATCACATCCTGCTTGATTCGCTTTTCCGGTCGCCCGATCTATTGGAACGGTCATCTAATCCTGATCTTTCCTTCTGAAGTCAGTTTGTATCCGTTCAATCTTATCTCAAGTGCTACTGAACCGTCCGGTGGCCTGAACCGTCCGGTGGCCCAAACCGTCAGGTGGCCCGAACCATCCCGTGGCCCGAACCGTCCCGTTGCCCGAAAGTACTATTATGTCGACCGAAACTCTTGTTTCTTGCAAAATAAAGTTAGTCCAATAAGTATAGTAATCCTGCAAAATAAAGTTAGGCAACCTAATTTATAACTTTATGCATGTTCTAATGATGACAGTTAAGCAACTGTCTTGACTTTGAAATCGAGGTTAGTTTTTTAGTCGGATCAATGCCTAAGATTTGTCCCAACATTGACACACGTTCTCACTGTTTTCTTCTTAAAAGGACCTCTCTAGGACTTACCTTATTTACCTTTATGCCAAACATCTGGTCTAGCTGACTTGTTTAAGCTTTCTTTGCTCAGTGTCTGATCGACCCGCCAGGGTTTCCCCCTACCTATGTCCGGTCGTGCTGACCAATCAAGTGTGTTCTGTTAGATGTTCTTTTCATTAACCCATGGTCCTCCGATCCACTAAGATTTTCTAGTTAGTATCCGGTTCTTCTGACCTAATAGGACTTTGCTGCCCAGTGTCCGACCCTCCTAATCCGTCAGGTCTTTCCTTGTCGCACACTTAACACTCATATCAGATCCATAATGTCTAACTTTAAACCCTTTACCAGATATCAAAACATGAGTTCGATTATCTAATGCTTGCACCAACACTCCGTTCCCAAGGTCGCTTACCAAGGGTGCTGCGACTCTCCTTGGGGGCGCAGAGGGTGTTGCTACCTTGCGACGGCCACCGTGGAGTTACAACTCGCTGATAATGATATGATATTTTTTTAAAGTTATTTTATTATTTAAATAAATATTTTTATTATATAAATAAATATAATATATTATTAATAATAGTTATAAAATCTTAAAAAGTATTTGAATTTTTAAGTAATTTTAAAATTCAATAAAATAATTAAAATTTTAAAAATATAATTCTTAAATATTTCAAATAAATTATAAAAAATAAAAAATTTATAAATATATTCAAAAAATAATTTAAGACTTTTAAATAATTTTATAATATCATTGAGCATTTCAAATAATTTTACAATTTTAGATTTAATTTTGAATTTTGAGAATTACTGAATTTTTTAAATAATTTTTACAAAAATTTAATAGACATTATCTTATAAGAAAATATTGAAATATAAACTCAACACCTTAATATATAACATCAATAGTTGATTAAATATTAATAAAATTAATATATACCTATATTTAAAAATTTAAAAAGTATCAAAGCTGTATAAGCATGACACGATATAATACTGAAATCGTATTATTCTAGTCCAGGACCAAAATTTGAGAGGCAAAAATTTTAAACCATGCAACATATTAGGTTGGTAGAATCATGTTTTGAAATAGTGTGTGTGCCGGGCTCTGTCCTTCAAAATTGGAGAAATTTGTTCTAGCACGGGATCAACACTGATAGCTCACTAGTACCACAACAGCGAGGCTATCACGACCTCGAGGCAACCTCGCGAGGTCGCCACGAGGTTGTTGTAGCGACCGCCCTTACTGGCTACTGTCTAAGGGCGATCGGCTACTACACTGCTACTGTACTTATGTAAGAAAATTCATGAAATAAAAACTTTTGCGGAATAATTTCATGAATCACTAAACATGCTTATTAATGACTTAAACTACTCCTAAGCATGCACTTACATAAGTTTAAACTAGCTTGGAACAAGCTAGCAAAGAAGGGCTAACACCCCCTTTGATTCTCGGACCAGGCGCCTGCTGCCCTTGGGCAGGCGCCTGCTCGGCATGGACCAGGCGCCTGCTCGCGCCTGGCCAC
>JBAMIE010189028.1:0-12236 GCA_037177295.1 Kaempferia parviflora | reverse complement strand
GGCCGTATGACCTCATGCCCTGCACGACCGTGTGAGATCCACACGGTCGTGTTCCAAGTCGTGTGGCGTGGCTGTTGAGTGGGCTATAAAAGGGGAGCTCCCCTTCTTCCACGGGGAGAGGAGGTTTTCACCCCTTGGGTGAACCGCCAAGTACTACAAAGCGTTCCAAGGACGATCGGAGGGTTCGGAAAAGGTTTTATTTCTCTTCGCACCAAGATCACCATTCAAGACAAACTAATCAACACTGAGATCACCATTCACCAGACTCCTAGAAAAAGTTTTATTTCTCTTCAATTCCACCATATTTCTTCTTGAGTTTCTCCATTCAAGATACCACCTCGCCTGTCAAGACTCGCCCACGCCAATCTAACTCTAAAGTGCGTTTCAGGCCATTTCATTTCAGTCACCTAAGACCTTCGGAGAAGGCAAGTGTCAGCATGTTTGATAATTGATAACTTAATCATTCATGGTATTCAACTGGAATAATACCACATAAGATCTAGAGGTCAAATCTCAGCGTACCTAAGCATATATCTCCCCCATGTTTTGACCATTTATACTTATAGTTAGTAGTCATCCGTGATTTACCTCCTCCGTTGATGCGGATATAATTCTCTCTAGAATATTCGTATTGATCTTAGGACTGATTAACCAGAACGTTGAGTTTACCTTTTACCGCATGGAATAATATTATTTAAAATATTGACACAATTGCTTTAACGTCAATTGTGATTCCTCGGAGTTTGGCCTTGGCGCTCCCGACATAATCAACTTCACATTGACTTCGTGCCTATATTTTGTACGCTACATTTGCTAATTTAAAAAGACGGCAACAAATTCAAAAAGATGGGTGGCGATGATAAAACTCAGACAATTGTGCAACAAAATACTAAAACACATATTTAATTTCTACTGCATCTTCATTTAGTTAATCTTATGTTTATAACTTTAACCCCAAATAGAAATATTTTTAATTAAAATCTCAATGTCCTCTGTGAAACGACCTTCCCCACATTACGGGTGAAGGGCATTTGGTAGGTTAGTGTTCTATTTTTTTAAAAAAATAAAACAGATAAAATAATATTTAAGTTATTTTTTATTATATCCGGGTGGTTTACGTTATAAGTTAATAGATCCAAATCACTGCGTCTTGTTCCAGTGACCCATTTTAATGCAATCTTTGACCTCTTGGCTCTTTGTCCACCATGGCATTGAATGCTCTACGACTTGGCGGCTTAACAACTACCACGAACTCAACAGCAGCCCATCAATTAATTCAATACTCTCCTCTCTCCATTGCAGATGGAGAACAAAGAAGTGAATCTCTTCTAATTTTATGTTGAAGTCATCTTGATCAGTAGAAGAGATTGCAGAATGGATTCGTCCTATCAAAATCATGGCTTCTTCTTCTTCCTTGGAGTACTCGTCTTCTTATATGCCACCGTGAAAGCTTCCAAGTGCGAGCAGACATGCGCCGACTCGTCTGTCTCTTTCCCCTTTGGTTTTTCCGGGGGATGCCCAATTCGGCTGAACTGCACCGCCGCCGGAGAGATGCAGCTCGGTGGATATCGCGTAAGAAACATAACGTCCGAGATGGTCGTACTGGACGTGCCCCCGGTCTGCGACCGCTCCGTCCGCGTCGCTGCCTTGGGGCTCTTCGGGAGACACCACGCCGCCACTTCCAACAACGCTCTGTTTCTGCGGGGATGCCGGACGGAGGGCAGGCTGGGCAGCGCCGATTGCAGAATCTCCACCGAGATCATTTCGCGCCGGCTGAACCTGGCCAGCTGCGGGCCTCAGGGCGACAACATCAACTGCTTCTCCAGCTACAAGATCGACGAACTCCTGCCGCGAAACGAGTTAACCGAAAACACGGGAAACTGCGAGTTCCTGTTGACAGCGGTCCGGTACAACAAGGACGACGTAGGACAGGCGTCGCTCGTGTTCGGCGAGGTCGAGGTCGGGTGGTGGCTCGACGGCGAGTGCCGTTGTGCGGACAACGCCGGATGCACGCGTGTGCGTCCGCCGCAGCCCGCGACCAGAGGTAGGGAGTCCAAAGGCTTTCGGTGCAGCTGCCGCGAGGGGTTCATCGGCGACGGGTTCGCCGACGGCCATGGTTGCAGAAGAGGTACTGAGTCCTGTTGCGTCATCGTCGCGTGCTCGAATAGATTAACTAATACGTCAATATTCATCGATACTATCAGAATTTACTGAAACAAATCCGAAAACTTATCCTTCTTCTCTGCAATGCACTTAATAATGCTTCACGATTAAGATATTTCAGTAACGCAAGAATTTCCCTTGATCTTCATAATTCATTTATTTATATAACAATAACAGCTAATCTCAGAGGGTGACTGTTACGAATCGACTGTAACAATGTAATTGTTAATGGCATCTGCAAGTTGTAGTTGAAATTGATAGAACTTTTATGACTTACGAGTCCAACTGCGGCTGCCCAACCGTGCCCATTAATTAATCGAGCGAGACATGAGGCAGAGCTGATCTGCCCAACTGTTTGCCGTGCAGGATTCACTGGTTGGTGGGATATTAGCTTTCAATGTCATTTATCATTGTATCGACATCTATGATTAACGTTCCAGTAGCCAAGTATTTTAATATTCTTTTTTTTCCCAGTCACTAGTCAATTTTAATCAGATTTTGTTCGTTCTTCACTGCCTTAACTCATTAATTTCTGGGTACTTTGGGCAGTAGAAGAGTGCAGTCCTTCAAGCCCCATTTCAGACTCTTGCAGGGGCAGTTCCAACGTTGGCGTTCTAGTGGGAGGTAATCTTCCCATTTCTTTTGTTGGTTTTATTGTTATTGTTGTTCTTGATATTTTAAAGGGAAATGGTTCAAAACTTTAAATTAAACTTCATGCTCAATCTTTGCGTCAGATAAAATTGGTTCCCACTTACAACATGTACACCCATTTAGAAAATTTTTAAGTAATTGAATTGTATTAAATTATATCAAGAATTAAATTTAATCAGAAATTGAATTGAATACTTTAATTTGGAATGAATTAGTAAATAATAGAATTTAATTCTTTAATTTGGAATGAATTAGTAAATAACATAATTGAATTGAATTTTTTGATTTGGAATCTGTCAAAATTGAATTCTTATATATTTTTTCTCATTTAATTTTTCATCAATAAAACTTAATATTTACATGGAGAGTTATTTAGTAATTTCAATTTTCCATATGAATTACATTCACAAATCAGACCTAAAGAAGTGTGATTTGTTTTAAGTAATTTGAATGGAATTGAATTCTAATTCATGGCTAATTACATGCAGAAAGTTTGTTCCAAAATGTAAAATTCAATTCTAATTCATAAAGGAATTCATTTCACCCCTTTCTAAAGCTGGTAATTTTTTCTTTGCTTCAATTCTATGATCCACTTGATTTACCTAATTGCCTTTTTTTTGGTATAAAAGTACAAAATGAGGTGTAATTCCATCTAAATTTAGCTCATTTAAATTAAAATCTAGTATATTTTTTATCAAATTGAGCGCGACTCTTTTTCCAGCTGACCAATCGATTAGGAGCTTATACCATTCAATTGATTTAGGTTGAATCGATTGACCCAATCGATTTGGTCTAATCCAATCAATTGGTATGACTCTCAATCGATGGTCAGGAGGAAAAAAAGACGTACTCAATTGGATAAAAAATATACTCAATTTTAGTTAAATGGTTACTGAATTTAATTAGGATGAATTATACCTCATTTTAGACTTTTTTTTGCACCTATGAAAAAATAATGAGGGCTTTTGTTCCCTCATGATAAATCGATCGATTGCCATCAATTCCAATTGATAGGAAATATATTAGATTCTAATTAAATTGTGTTGAATTTAGAAGGAATTATACTTCATATTAGACTTTTTTTACTAAAAAAATGAGGGTAATTAGGTAAATTAATGTACATTAGGAAATTAAGTAAAAAAAATTAGCGAACAAATTTTGTATAAGAAAGTTGAATTTGCTATTAGGTATATATTTTTGGACCATTTACAGATATTTTCATATTCTGAATATTTTTAAAATAATATTTATATATTTTAGAATGACACCGGAATGTGAATCAAATAAACGGTTTAATTAGAATTGTATTTCTAAAATGTCCTAATTAAATTATGATTTGATTAGTATACCCTTAATTATGTTACAGGCATTGCCGCGGGAGTCTCGCTGTTGCTTGGTCTAGCATTCCTCTGCCACCGCATCCGGCAGCGCCTTACTATTTGCAAAGGGGAGGAAACCACCCAGCGCCTCCTCTCCCAAACATCCTGCGCCGTGGCCGTCTACTCGCTCAAGGACGTCCTATCCGCCACCAGCAGCTTTTCAGACGCCTCCAAAATCGGTGTCGGCGCCTATGCCACAGTCTACGTCGGCAAATTCTCCCAAACCGGTCTCGTTGCCATCAAAAGGCTCAAGCACCCGGACACAGACAACTCCGAGCACGTTATCAACGAGGTCAAGCTCATCTCCTCCGTCACCCACCCCAACCTCGTGCACCTCCTCGGATGCTGCATCGAACGCGGCGAGCAAATCCTCGTCTACGAATTCGTGCCCAACGGCACCCTGTCGCAGCATCTCCACCGCCAACGCGGCGAGGGCCTCCCGTGGCCGGCCCGCGTCTTCATCGCGGCGGAAATTGCCAGCGCCGTCGCACACCTCCACACGGCCGTGCAGCCGCCGATCTACCACCGGGACATCAAATCGAGCAACATTTTGCTGGACTACGACCTGCGGCCGAAGCTGTCGGACTTCGGGCTGTCGAGGGCGGGCATACCGTTGGAGGATGAATCGCTGCCGTCGCATATCTCGACGGCGCCGCAGGGGACGCCGGGGTACGTCGATCCGCAGTACCACCAGAACTTCCACCTCTCCGACAAGAGCGACGTGTATAGCTTCGGCGTCGTGCTGGCGGAGATGATGACGGCCATGAAGGTCGTGGACTTTCGTCGAGCGCCTGAGGGGGAGGTGAACCTGGCGTCGCTGGCGGTCAATGCCATAGGGAAAGGGCAGGTGGAGGACATCGTCGACCCGTTCATTAAAGGGAACTGGGACGATGCCACGAAGGCCTCGATGGGGAAGGTCGCGGAACTGGCATTCCGGTGCCTGGAGTTCCATCAGGAGGTGAGGCCGTCAATGGCGGAGGTGGCGGAGGAGTTGGAAAGGATTAGGAAGGGACTGAAGAGGTCTCAAGCGTGCGGCTCGGAGAGTATGGAGGTGGACAAGACCAAGTCATCGGCCATTTTGGCATCTCCGGTTTCAGTTCACGAGTACCAATCGGGTAGTAGCGAGCAGAGTTGCTCTTCAAATGGCTCCATGAGCAATCCAAAACGTTGAACGGACTAATATTTCTTCTAAAATTTTCTTTATAGTTTTGTTACAATCTTTCTGTTTAGTCATCTATGCAAATCATTGGGAGAATATGTTTCATCTTGTTTATTTTACATGACAGTCAAAAAATTTTCAGTTAGCTTAAAACTTTATCAATACTCTTCGGGAAGTTGAGCAGAATTCTATTTAGCATTTTGAAATGTCAGATAACTCTTGTGTCAGATGGCACGAGGCTATGGTGATTTAACCGACACCTGTTTGTTCATATGCATACTAGGAAAGCAATCCCCCTGACTAACCTAATTATTATGTGGCATCAGAGCATGAAACACCAACATGAACAATCACGCTGTGGCCTGATCAAATCTGACATCCGAGCAAGTTTGGACCTGCCATCATGCCATGTGCTGGATCACTTCATCGAATATAACTAAACATGGGTCAAGTTCACCAGATTTACCGGAAACAAGATCTTTCAACTTATAAGTCGACTGTTTATTATCGTTCTGATGCTGAGGAAATAGCATGCTTAAGACAATCATTTTGCAGCATCAAAGCTACTCGTACATGTTGGCGAAGTTCTGGTAAGTCAGACATCAATCTACAAGTAGAAAAAAACACCATGATGGCAAGGTAGACTAGTAGCATTCTCATCGTGCCAAAAGCTTCAAAAGCTAGCACTCAGATGATCACCAGGTAAGCTGATTGCATCAGCAACACCAAAAGTGGCCGTAGGGCCATTGATTTGTCCCCCAAAGCAGCGTGCGCCTGTTACTTTTGTTTGACCACTTGACACAAACAGGACGTAGTCAGTAATCTTCTCTCTCAACTCCATCTTCAAGCCTTGGTCGCGGCTGAAGTGATGATCCTGTGTTTATTACTATAGACTAAACTTGAGCCATGCCCTGCTTGAAATGCTCCCATACTATTAAACTAGACCATGCAAATCTTGCTCCTGACATTGGCATTGCCCGTCTCTTACTTTCTCGTATTTATAATAAATAATCTTATCCTATCATTATATGCACGTGTCTTCACACAGTTGATCCAAATAGTGGGATAAGATAGGGAAAGAGTAGTCGGCTATTAGCATAGGATGCCATCAACATGCATGTTTGTTCTTGCTCGCCATCTCGTAGGAATTTTGTGCAGATGCTTATAGACAAGCATATACCAATAACGTATAATACAAATTTGCAGGCCACTAGCAGCAAAACTCATTTAGGATATAGAATTGTGCATTGCATTTATAACAGTTAAGTTGTTCTACAGTTGTGTAACATTGACAAAATCACCTTCTCCTTGACAAAATGCAATGTATATTGGAACGCGATGACATACATTTTAGCTTCCAGTTTGAAAAATTGAGACAGTCAACACATTCAGTACGACACACACCTCATTTGAGATTGTCTCACGTCTTTAAGGAGCTCCAGCAATGGTGGATGGACATTGATGAGCTCTGATCTGTGCCTGCAAAAGGTTCCCTGCCCATTAAAAACTAAATGGCAGGAGCAAAAATAGGATAAGAACTAAGGGAGGCTAAGAAGGCGATGTATAGCGAGGAATTGTCAATCAAAAAGAACATAAAGCCGCTTGCATGGGGCATTAAACAAACACCTACCACGCCTCCCTCACAGTGAGATTCTGCTGAGGATTATGAGGCAAAACCTGGAATTAAAGAAGTACAAAAGGATTAGTAAATGGGCAAGACAACTACTTTTGAGGTAAAACTCTGTTAAAATGCTCCTCGTTCATCTCGCCCACTTGGAATCCCCTGCTGACCAAGGAGCAGCATTTAATCTGAGGCATCTTTCCGGTTGAGCCACAGTGGTGCGATATGCCAAAGATTGGATCTTGCGGAGAATAGCGAACAGTTTGAAACTCCACTGAACAATTGGAAGACTTGAGGGAGATTCGGATACAGGGAAGAAATGGCAGCCAAGAAAGCTTGCTCCAGTGGCCAAGCATGGTTCTGCACTACTGGTTTGCCTACTGATATTGTGATCGAGGTTGGTGAGTTGAGCTTTCATCTGCACAAGGTGAAGTGCTGTTCCTCAAGATTCTTATCCTTTTTTTTTTCCTTTCGTTGTTTCTTTTCGAAGATATCTAACTCTCAGTTGTTAGCAGTTTCCTTTGATGTCCAAAAGCAGAAAGCTTCACCAATTGATTGCGGAGAGACATCAGAACAACGCAGCAGGTGGAGAGGAAGATGAGATCGAAGTAGACGATGACTTCCAACACATTGCGCTACAGGACTGCCCCGGCGGAGCCGAGATATTCGAGGCTGCCGCGAAATTCTGCTACGGAGTCAAGGTCGAGATCACTGCCAGCAACGTCGCCGCCGTCCGCTGCGCAGCTGAGTACCTCGATATGAAGGAGGAGTTCGCGGAGGAGAACCTCGTCGCCAGGACGGAGCGGTTCTTTGCCAAGTCCGTGCTCCGAAGCATGAGAGATTCGATTAAAGCACTCAAGACCTGCGAGAATCTGCTCCCTATGGCCGAAGATCTCGGCCTGGTCCAACGGTGCGTCGATTCCATTACTACTCACGCGTCCACCGCCGCCGACATTAGCTCCCTTTTCGACTGGCCCGTCTCCGGCGACGGCGGCAGCCGAAAGACAGAGACAACAAAACTCTCCCACTCCGCAGTCCCCGCCCTATGGAACGGAATCGATGACGGGATTCGGCGCAATGGCGTCCGCTCATCCAGGGTGACATCTGCCTTAGCAGTTACCGACTCCTGGTTGGAGGATCTAGCGACCCTCGGCCTACCTTTCTACAAGCGGGTGATCACCGCTATGAAAGACAAGGATCTAAGTGCCGAGGTGATCGAGGGCTCCCTCATCTCCTACGCAAAGCGGTCGATTCCGGGGCTCTCGCGTTCGAATCACCATCAAACAAACACTAAGATGGCTGCCTCCGCCACTTCGCACCCAATGCCATCGGAGGCGGAGCAAAAGGAGCTGCTGGAGACCGTCATCAGCAACCTCCCAGATTCCAAAAAGAAGAAGATCAACAGTTCGTCCTCCGGGCAGGTCACGGCCCGTTTCCTCTTCGGTCTCCTCCGCACGGCGAACATCCTCCGCGTGTCGGTAGATTCCCGGAGCGTGCTGGAGCGCAAAATAGCGTCCCACCTCGAGCACGCAACGCTCGACGACCTACTGTTGCCGAGCTATTCCTACCTCGTCGAGACGCTCTACGACGTGGACTGCATCGAGCGGATCATCAGCTACTTCCTCGAGGAAATGGAGGCGACAGCGGCCACGGCTGACTCTGCTAAGGACGAGAACGGGGATGAATCACCCCTGTGTGTTGATACGAACAAGATGTTAATATCAGGGAAGCTGGTGGACTCGTTCCTCTCGGAGATAGCGTCCGACGCAAACCTGAAGCCGGACAAGTTCTGCGATCTCGCACTGGCGCTGCCGGACCAGGCAAGGGTATTCGACGACGGGCTCTATCGCGCTGTCGACGTCTACCTCAAGGTACGGCGACAACGGAACTCCCGTTTATATTCACGCCAAGGCGTTTGTTCATATGTCAATGTGATGAATGACATTTAACTGTACCACAGGCGCATCCCCGGCTGAGCGACGAGGAGAGGGAGAGAGTATGCGGAGCCATGGACTGCCAGAAATTGACGTTGGAGGCGTGCACGCACGCGGCGCAGAACGAGCGGCTGCCTCTGCGGACGGTGGTGCAGGTGCTCTTCTTCGAGCAGCTGCAGCTGCGGCGGGCGATTGCCGGCACGCTGATGGCGACGGCAGCATCGGAGGAAGAGGAGGACGAAGGAACGCTGCCGTCAGCCATCGAGGAGAAAAGGGAGACGGGGACGTGGAGGATATCGTCGGCGATACGAGAGAACCAGGTAATGAGGTTGGACATGGACAGCATGCGGAGCCGGGTGCAGGGGCTGGAGCGCGAGTGCTCCAGTTTGCGGAAGGCGATTGAGAGGATGGACAGAGGACCGGCAGCTAGCCGCAGGGGGGAACTAGTGCAGCGGCGGCTCGGCTGCAAGTTCGGCACGCAGGTGTGCGCGTCGCACCACGGGACGGTGGTGCGGTCCAGGAAATCTTGAAGGGCGACGGAAGGGATGACTTGCGGAAGCAATTAGCAGATTCGAGAATGTTCTTTAAATTTAAGACTTGACGATGGAGTAAATTGTGAGAAAATCTCAAAAAAAAGTTACGTTTTAATCATTATGCCCATTGTAATCATCTCATCCTTCAACATCTCCGCCTTCTCAATATCCCCTCGCTTCCTGTATCCCTCCACGAACGCATTATAAACCTCGACGCTGTTCCCAAATCCTTTACCAGCCATCTCAGCCTGCAGCTTCGCCGCCTCTTCCACCTCCCCCTCTTCGCAGAGTCCTCCGATCAACACCTCGTAGCTCCTCCTGCTCGGTGTAAACCCTTCCCTCGTCGTCTCCTCCCTCAGAATTCTCATCCCTTCGGCGACTTTTCCCTTTTCGCGTACCGCCGCGAGCAACTCGTCGATGACCGAGGCTTTCAACCCGAATCCCCTCCTCCTCGCGTCCTGATGCAGAAGCAGAGCGGAATCAACGCAGCCGGCCTTGCAGTGGCCGCCGATCAAATGCTCGAACGTGGTGACGGTAGGTTCGATCTCGGTCAACGTCAGTTTCTTGTAGAGATCTTCGGCGGCCTCCATCTCTCCGGCTCTGCAGTGGCCGCCGATCAGTGTATTGAATGCGACGATGTCAGGTTTGATTCCCTTGGTCGCCATCTCCTCCCACAATTTCTTTGCGTCCTGCATCATGCCCTCGTCGCAAAATCCGGCCATTAGAATACTGTAGGTGAAGACGGTCGGATCGCATCCAAAATTCTCCATTTCGTCTCTGATCTTTATCGATTTCTCCATATTTCCCTCGCGATAGAGAGCAAGGAGAAGGGTGTTGAAGGTTCCTGGGTTTGGAGAAACCCTAACCTTCATGCTGACTCCATTGCAGACTGCATGTGGCTTGAAGATCTGACTGTAAACCTCGAAACCCGCATCGGAGCCGTTCGCGCGAGACACCGAACGGATGAGTGCGTTGGCGGTGCTGATGGACGGCTGGATGCCACGGGACATCAGGATCCGGACGATGTGGGTCGCCCGATCGAGTCGCTTGGCCTGGAGATAAGCCCGCACAAGCAGGTCGAACACGAAGGGGGCGGAATCGAAGACCCTATAAGTCTTCGCTAGGGTTTTGAAGATCTCCGGCGGACTATCATCGTCACCAGAAGCTGCAGAGGAGGAGGAGCCCGCTGTGTCGAGGGAGCGGATGGCTGCCTGGAGGAGAGAGAGGGCATCAGTGCGTCGACGATGGCGGGCGAGCACGTGGACGACGGCGGCGAAGGATAGAGAATCGTGGTTACAGAGGGAGTGGCGACGGGTGAAAAGGAAGAAGCCGAGGGCGAGGCGGGCATGGTTGCGGAGGCGGAGAAGGACGTGGGCGAACTGAACGGGCGTGAAGCCGGTTGGGTGGTGGACGGACTTGAGGAAAGTCCAGCGGCGCTTGGAGCGGAGCTCCCGCATAATAGAGAAGGTCGAAGAGACGACGGCCTCGTCATCAGCGGAAAGAAATGGAAGGTCGTACGCCGGCGAGGAAAGAGAGCAGGATGACGTCAATGGGGCGGCGGCGTTACCAACTGTGGTGGAGGAGAGAAGAGGCTTCGTTCGTCGCATGCCATTCGCCAGCGTCGCCGCCGCCATGAGAGCGTGCTGCGAGGCGGACGGGGCTGATATGTTAATATTGAATGGGCCGTTATGTTGGATTCTGTTAGGCCTACTTAATGCGCGCATACTCAGTGAAAACTAAAAATAAAAAATAAATAAGTTCAGTCCTTTTTATATAATAATACTCATTTCAGTAATTTCAATGACATTGACATTAGTCAATGTTAAGGGATATACTTTCCATAAATTTTGAGATTTCGCATGAGATTTATGATTATCTTTAAATTTGTAAGGATCATATTTAATCCCACAAATTAAGGATCAATATTTATTTGTATTTATCATGATCCCATAAATTAAAGATCTTAACTTATCATTGTTTCATTTAAATAGTGTATCAACAATTTGTTAGTATTCCAAGTTAATTTTGATATGATCAATCAAGTTAAGTTAGGTTATATTGTATTTTGATGTTTTGTGTTGTGCAAGAGCTTAGGAATATAAGAAGTTGAGCGGAAGACGCACTGAACGAGAATGATAGCACGTGAATCAAGTCGTCGGGCTCGACGCATCTGAAGGATGAGAAGCTGCAGAAAAGTACATCGGTGGTGCGAGAAGGACGCACGCGGCGGTCCGAGGGATGAGCAGCAAAAGTGGAAGCCTGCTCGAGGAGAAGATTGGAGTTGAGTTTGGGTGAGCTCAACTTCAAACGACTGGAGAATCACCCACACGGAAGGGTCAACTCTAAAGTTGACTTCTAGAGTTGGAAGGCGCCTTCATTACTGCCGTATGAAAGGCGCCTTCCGACATGCTGAAGGTGTCTCCAACACGCATTCAGTGAACGTTGAGAGGAAGATAAAACTTTATCTTTTTGGAGGCGCCTCAGGCCTTCTTGGAGGTGCCTTCTAATTTCGAAAACTCATCTCCAAGAGGCTATAAAAAGCCCCTCGGTGCTAGAAATTAAACAAACTTGTACTACAACTATTGTATTCATTCGTAATCTTTTTCCTAAGGTTTAAGTGTATGTAAGAGACCTTTCTACCTACAATGAAAGAGATTTTTAGTGAGCTTTCAACTGCCTTGGATTAATAACCATCCAAGTTGTAACTAAGTAATTCCTCAGATTCTTTTCTTTTATGTTCTTGATAACTGCTTTGTTGAACTGATATTGTATACCTGCTAAAGTAAGTTAGCTCGA
>JBAMIE010189020.1:0-12236 GCA_037177295.1 Kaempferia parviflora | reverse complement strand
CTACCTTTCCCTATGAAATTTTTTCCACCATCAATTCTTTTCCAACCCCTTTCCTTCTTTCGGAGTAAACAGAGGCTTAAAGTATTTATAGAAGCTTATCTGTTTGCGGTGTTATCAATCCTAAGATGTGGAACTAAAAAGAATTTGATTGTAATGAGAAATTTTTTTTATAATACGCCGCCTGAGTCTCGAACTTTAGATCATTTATTAAAATTACTAATAAATTTTGAAATTATTTTTGATGTGAAAAGGAAAAAGGATACTAACGTAATTTCATCGTAGGTTTTACCAAATTAATTTAAAAGTAGTTAATATTGAAGCTAGATTCTTAATAATATATAAGTAATATTATACCCTTTGTGGCCAAATGGGCACTTAATTATAAATTTATTTATTTTTATTTAAATATACAAATATTTTATTAATTTATAAAATTTTACGATCTTAAATTTAAACATAATTATATGTACATTAGATTGCATAATTAAAAGATATTATTTAATTATGTATTTTTATCATTGCAGGATCAGACTTTTGATTCATAATATTTTTTTAATAAAGATATTATTTATTTTTCAACAACCTGTTAATCAATATTTTACAATGCACGAACGCATAACAGCCAAATTAGCCACTGCAAATGAATCTGGAACTAAAATACTTTCTAGCTGTCGATATAGTTTTCAAAAAAAAAAAAAAGAAAAAAACTATACAGAAGCAGGAAGAAATCCAAGCAGAATCTCGAATCAATTATCTCCGTGCCAAATCAAACACTGGGAAGCTTAATGGTTAATAAGGTCACTAGCTTCTGGATGAGGGGGGAGTTCTGGCTTGGAAGGCCCATCGGTGTTATTGCGTTTCATGGTAAGCCAGGCGTCTGGACTGGTTACCGAAGCCATGGTAGCGGTAGATGATGCCGACGACGCATTCCATGAGACATGAAACGTTGAATGTCTCAATAAATCGCATGTCGGATTCCCGGGCCTTGGGATTTGAAAACTTTAGATACTCTTCGTGCACGGAGGATATGCGCCAGTTCTGTAGTTTTCTGAAACAGCCTACAAGACAACCCGTGCGATGCTGCAAGAACACGCATAAAAGGCCATGAGGTTTTATCATTTGTGAATAAATCTGCCACGATATGGGCTATATTTTATACCTTTCCTCTCTTGCAATGAATTAAAATGGGATGGTTCCTTATATCTGGAACACCAAAATAATTAATAAAAAGAGTCGAGCATGATCATTAGTTGATCGAAAGGATATATAAACATGTGGTATATATGGTAAAGTAAGTACCGAGTATGACTGCAAGAGCACCTGTGATGATATCATTAGTTACAGTTGATAAAGTTTCCTGCATCAATAAATAGCAAGGATAAGATCACATAATAAATCATCACTAATTATACAGTTTGGAGCACCAATTTATAACTTGCATGATTTGCAAAGCCTTTTACAGTTGAAACATCATTAGACAAGAGGGTTTTTCTAAAACTGCAAAATCATGCGGCTTTAATATTATAATTTCTTGACATTCAAATATGAATTGTATAGTGCAAAATAGATCATTTGCCACAGAAAAATCTGGTTATATTGGATGCTATCAATTTATCATAGATTGACAAAATAATATAACATGAGATATAGAAGTTGTAACTATTAGCTATATCGTTAATTATACTATTTCTACTTGCTAGTAATAGTAAACAGATTTGCACCAGAAATAGTTCTGGGATGATTTTTCATCCCATTCTAGGATTTTTCAAACAGATAATACCTACAAATAGGTCATGCTTCTAATATTGATTTATAGCGCAAAAAACTACAGTTGATATCCAAAGACACGATGCGTGATTTATGATCAGATATAGCAAAATCTACGAATCTTAAAATGTCAACATAATGTGGTTACTTTGAATTCATTTTGCACAATCTTCGTTTCCATAACTTTGAAGTACACTAATAAGTACACAGTATTATGCAAAAGAGAATATGTTGTACTCAGCAATGGAATCTGCACTATTTGTGCCAATATAAAGTATTTTTGAAGCCCGAAAGGATGTACCTAAAATTGTTGCAGTTGCTAACATGTGTTAATGTAAATGAAGCCTAAAAATGAAGTATGACTATACTCAAGGTATTAGACGATCGCATTGTTTCCCTTAAACCAGATGTCCTTAATTACTCAACTATAATATTTATTGAGTTCAAAACAATCTTATGGCAATTGCATACCTTTTACAATCCATAAAACTCGGGTTATATATGACCAGATTTGCATTCAAACTATTCACTTCTTATAGTGTCTTACTTCTTCTTGTTTTAATTAATACATAGATAATCTAATGTTAGAGATTTACTATAAGGTATTTCTGAAGACAATATTAGGAACGAATCTACCATTAGTATTGCTTTTCCCAAACAGGATTACGTATAATCAGTTAGAACAGATTGGAGTTTTTGGTTTTTATCAAACCTAAAAAGTTCGTTTGATTGTTCTCAATTTTGTGCACTTGTCAATCAAAATAACACGTGAGGCGACAATATTATGCTGCATTGTGCAATGAGAAATACAGAACAAGACTGAAAGAAACAAAACATACTTACCCTGGTGCCTCCAAGCCCAAACTGGAAGAGCCGGATCCTGTCCGACTTCGCAAACTCAGAAACCTCCTCCGAATATTGCTCCGAACAAAGGCACCTGCGCAGATATATGTAAAGGCCTCGATCAAAATCGAGATTGCTTCCGAACACAAAAAGTAAACCCTAGAAAAATGCAAGAAACTCAAAAACAGAAAGGGGGAAAAAAAAGAATACGGATAAAGAACGAGAGACTCACACGATGGATCTCAATCTTAGAGTCTTCAAAAACCAGACGTTGGTCGGCGTCGGGAACCCCGATCGGTAGATGCCGTGCTCGACCACCCCAAAGTTGCAAGGCGGAACCAAAATCTCGTCCTCAGAGATTGCACTCACCGCGGCCTCCACCCGCCGCTCCAAGATCGGTCGGGAAAGCGCTTCTTCCTCCAGGACCGCCGCGGGGGCTTGCAAGACCATCATGTTGGGGGACTCCGGCGGAGGGAGGAAGGCGACGCCGACCCGGGATCGCTGTAGATCGATGAGCAAATGGCGCGGAGAGGAGAGAAGAGAGAGCACACGAACAGCGAACCGACTCAGCGAGAACGCACAACCGCATCACATCGAGGCAACGCTATAAATAGGCGAGGATGGTTCGACGAAGTATTGTTCGAAACGAACGAGGATTCCGGATCCCGTCCCATCGATATTTAGACTTCGCGATAGGGTTGCAGAGTGGGACCATAGGGGCGGGTAGGGTGCGGGTACGCTATTTCAGGATTTATGTCAAGCTCAGTTTGGTTCGGGAAACTTGCTGAACCGGTCCAACTAATGATATTATCTTAATTTTGGAAAGGTTCCAATGCCGTTGGAAAGGTAAGAAATACCCTGTCAAATTTTAGATTTTATTTTAAAAATTAAATCCCTAGCTTATATTGATGGATATCCAAAATAAGCCAATAAATTTCTTTTTTTATTGTTTCTATATTTCGCTAATGTATCTGAAGAACTTTCAAAGATTTTTTTCCCATAGTTTTAAAGTTTAATTAACAGTAATTTTAAAATACTATTTTAATACGAGCATGGGGTGGATTAATGTCTCTCGAGTTGTAAAATTTATATTTGAAATCGAATATTTAAATACGAGGAACATTTATACTTGACATACCACAAAAGCAATACTTCAGTGATCTTCAAATCAATCTTAACAAATCATTTCTCTTTTACATTTGTTGTTTGTGGTGACCAACAGAAGCTCACTAAGGACTACAACGATATCGTCGATCGAATACAAATGTTCTGAAGTCGCCACTATTACTGAGGCATCCTTATTGCAAATCAAAGGCAAACGGAAAGAAACAGGAGTAGGGGAAGTCTTCCTTTTCTTCTCTGATCACATTCCTGGTGTGTTTCTGGATACTTGTCTTATCACTCTCATCAGCTCGTCTGCCGCGATTCCATCGTTCGCATAAGTAATGAAGGGGCTTTCCTTCGGAACTGTATCTTCCTTTTGGTAGCTTCCTGCACTTCTTAGCAGCTCATCTGATCCTTTCTCCACAATCCCTTTCATGATCAATGTTTTATGATATCCCGATATAAGCTCTTCATGATCTGTATCACCTCTTTCTCCCAGAATCACATACATGTCAGCAACATTTAGACCCCAGCGGACATACAAGTACCTTAACAAATTATTCATCAATGGAAGACATTTTATTAGCTTTCTAATAAACACTCAACATATTTACAGGAACCTCCTACCTGAGTGCTTGAGACCTTGATGCCAGCAGAGGAACAACCTGCAACCTGGTAGAGTTCCTGCAATACATAATATGGGATCTCAGGCCGCGCATTCTAAGCTTCCGACGGAGATCCTCGACGGTATTTGCCTGGATTAAGACATGTTGTAAGGTGCAATCTATCAGTTAGAATTGAGTGCAAGGCAACAAGTGTTACTGAACATACCTGAGTAGGATCTTTAACCTTAAATGATACACAGTAGGCATTCCTCGACTCGAAATCCTCCTCTATGATGGTAGTGGACAAGTTCATCAACTTTAGCAATGCCCTCTTGACATCATCGCATCCCCAGCGGTACTCGATGTGTGTGGCATAATCAGGGTCGGCACACAACTTTCCTTCTGCATCTGTGCACTGAGCAGTGCCTGGATAATAAACTTCACTTCCGCTGCTACAGATTAGAGCATCAAAATCTGTGGCCGGAATCTTTCCCGACTTCAACAAGTTCAGAACCATAGAAATAGGCATCGCTGTCGAGAGAGCAAACCCCGAGATCTTCGACATTTGAGCATCTGAACTTACAGCCTTGAAGAGGTCCTGTATCACCTGCAACATTTTCTTCTCAGGAGCTCCATTGCTATCGTAACAATCAGCAGCTATCACGTATAACCATCTGCGCCTTCGGAGAAGTGGATACTTATTAGTAGAATTCCCGGCAATCTTATTTTGCTTATCGATGTTATCGGTAGCCTGCGGTTTGGGTGTTTGGTTCTTTATCTTGCTCAGGATTCTTCTCACTTGATCCTGCATCTCGGGGTCGTTATGTTCTTGTGCAACTTTCTCTAGCTCGATAGGATCATGACCGAGCGAAGTGCCTAAAAGGCTTTTCTCACCATCGACGGAAAGCCGAAGAGATGAGTCGTATACATCAATCAAAGAGTCTCCGTATGATTCCTCGTCGAGGACGGTGTCATCTGTCGGAGTGTCTGTCTTCCATTGTGGATGTCTTATCCTGCAAGCAGCTATTCTAGAAAGATAAGTTCGGCAATGCTCCGGCCATGAGAAGAGATGGATGTTCTTCCACCCATTTTTCCTGCATTCATGCCATAGATTCTTCTCTGACACTAGTTTCAGTAGTGCTTCAGCAATAGCCCTCTGATCATGAGGGTCGACGAGCAGTCCATTGTGTAAGGCCTGAAACATTAAAATATGGTAAGAACCTTAACGATCTGAAAGTAATAAGCCGACGTCGTTTACCCCATGAATATCGACAGGTCCTCCATTCTTGGTGGCCACCATTGGGAGTCCATGAGCAGCAGCCTGCAATTTTTTATTTACAATTGCTGATCATCGATTCATTCATTCGATGGCAAAGATTCATTGGGTGAAACTCACACACCTCGATTAAGGTAAGTCCAAAAGGTTCTACTAGAGCTGGGTTTATGAAAACTCCTTTTGTTTTTGCAGCAAGTCTGTATATGTCAGGAACATCGGATTGCTTGTGATGCTTAGGGTAAGCCACGAGTCCGTAGAGATCATACTTGTCGATCAATTTCAACACCATTGTGAGAACACTAGCATTGCCACTAGACATCTCATCTATGTCATCTCTATTTCCCATGATCAATGTCTACGAATAGAAGAAAATTTCCTGTCTTCAAGAAATAAAAGAGAAATCATAGATCAGAAACAGAACATAGAAATGGTCTCACGAGATTAGCAAGCTCTCGCAGCGGCCGACATTCTCCAAAAGCTTTCAGAAGGGTGGTGATGTTCTTCTTAGGGTCTGGTCTCGATAAAGCCAAGATCATCGGTTTGTGAGGATTTGTAAAGAAACGCATAACCTGGAGAGGGAGCCACAAATTTACGATAAGGAAGAACTGCATGCAGATTGATGAACCGCCAAAACAGAGTACTTGCCTCGGACCATATAGGTGGAAGCGATCTAGGCGAAGCCTCGTCTGCACCAGTAAGATCTAAGTCTCCATCAACATCAGCTGTATCTTCCTGGATCGCTATAACATTACTGAAATCCATACCAGGAGGGATAACCACCATTCTCGGCATGTGTCGCCCATGGCAGTTGACTCCCCGTTTAGCTCGGAGTCTCAACACCCTCTCGAGTTTCACGTCGAAACCATCGTAAAGACCCCACTGCTCATCGATCTCTTGTCCAGTGCTCGTTATCACAAGCTCAGCTGCGTCTAAGGAGAGTTCCTCAGCTTCGATACGCCTCATTATCTTATACGTGGCGTCGATATCCTCCTTAGACTGTCTCCCCTGTTTCAGAAGTTGTTCCAGTTTGTTCCTCCCTAATGAATGGCCCGTGAGAACCATGGGAACGTTCAGTGCGCCTGAAAGCAGAGCAGCGACATCACCGGCATCGGCATAATGACCGTGAATCACGTAAGGCCAAACAGGATGCCCCCCGCCGATCTGCTCCTCCAACACCTTCGACATATTGAGAATGTGAGCTAAAGCTCCATCAACGAACTCCTGCAGATAAGGCCAAAGCAGTTCTTTCCGGAGATACTTATCCCTCGGGCCACAAGGTACGCGTATAATGTAAGCTCCAGCACTCTCTCCGACATGATTTCCATTATGATCGTAGGTGCCTGAGGTTAACATCTCCGTCGGCTCCCCGTAACTCCAGTCTACATCGGGAGACATTACTTGACGAGTGAAGAGATCGACCCTGTAGACCCTCGGCGTCATCGCTAGAGCTCGAGCAAGCTCCACTACGTATTTCACCTGTAAATTGCAAACAGAGTATACAACTGCGACCGACAAACGAATGAGAACAGAAGGAGAATGAATGGCTTGTTTATCACCTGACCACCTGTGTCTGAATCCCTTCCCAATTCCATATTTTCACCACGGACAAGGCCATGCAAGCTGATGAGAACGATGTAGAGTTTCTTCTCTTTATCGTCGTCCGACCAGGGCTGGATATCGGAGACGTTTCTCTGGAATTTTTTCCTAGGTGTCTCGCACGGCACCGTTTCAGTTAGTGTGTCGCCTTTCTCCCCCTCTGAGAGGTCTTCGCACATGTCCTCTGCTGCATCGCGCCGGCCCTGCTCCCGTTCCCTTCTACGATTTGCCGTCCTTTGAGTATCCTCCCATTCCAACTGCAGATTAGCATAAGCAAAAGGATATTTCATGCAAATTGTTCATTGAATGATTGTGGAATCTTGGAACAGGGGCAAATAAAGAATCGTAGAACTTCATGCAAAAAAGAAAAAAGAAAAAGAAAAAGAATCAAAAAGATACTGAAACGCAGACGAGGACGATGAAGAATCGAAGCGCACCTGTTTCTTCTTGCGAGTGAGGTGCCAGATGCGCCAGCACATGTTCTCGAGCCTGGTGCTCCGCTCCCGCGAGTTGCGAGTCGCCACCACTTTGATCCACGTCCGGTGGAGATCGGTCTCGTCGACGCCGGTAACCACCTCCTCCACGAAGTACTTGATGGGATTGAAATGCCCGCCGCCGCCGCCGCCGCCACCATCTCTCACGCTCACCGGCGAGGACACCTTCTGGTCGTCCGCCACCGCGCCACCGCTGTCCAGAATCGCCTCCAAGTACCCATTTATCCACTCGTTCCCCGCCATCGCCGCCGCCGCCTCGAATCCAATCCTTTTCCATGAATAAATCCCAAACCAAAAACTTGAGGGAACCAGAAAAGCAAAATGCGGTGCAAGTCACCAAAACCTAAACTAGAAATCAAATCGAAAAGCGATCAAAAGAAACTCGTGAAGCCCACCCGTCTCCCACCAAGAACGGAGCCCAATCAAGCGGTGCCAACAGCTGTCTCCCTTTCGGAGATTAAAAGCGAAAAAGGAGAATGGAGGAGGCAACGACAAGAAAAGATTTGGTTTTTAACTGACGATCGAACACGTTCAGAATCGGGAAAGGAAGAAGAGAGCTTTACGATCAAGATGGAGTCGTGAATCGGATTTCCCTAGCAAAGCACATTATGGCAGAAACTTTGTTTCCCTCACGTCGAGCGAGAGCAAATTGGCCGCGAGAAACAGAATGGCCACGTCTTAGAACGGAAAGAAAGCCAAGGAGAAGCTTGCACGTGGTATCTGAAATCGACAGCACGTGTCAAAGTTATGGCACGCCTGAGTCTTCAGATTGCCCCATTACTCGTGCGAGACTTGCGGCCGATAAGCTTTGACCTGCTCTGTATTTTGTATTTAAAGAAGAAAAAAAAAATCTACTGTGATATTGATTCAAGTAACTTGCTTCGAAAGACGCTTCAGTTTAGCAGAAGTCAACCCGATAGAAGTTTTTATAAAAAAAAATTAAGGGAACTTTTGTTAAAAATCGTAGAATTTTGTACGATAATAGAAAGCCGGGTATAAATGTGGAAGATAGGATAGTTTTTCATAATATGTTTTGATGATAAATAAATAATTTGCAGGCTAACATATAACTTATTCAATAATTCATTAATTCCTCATGGTTAACTACTAACTCTATATTACTATTATTATTCTATTAGGCATCCGTATTAGTAAGTGTTATAACACTACCACCTTAAAGTATGAGTTTCACATGACACATAGATACTATATTAATATCTTCATTCTTTCACATTCATTTTAACATTAACAATTGATACGATATGTTATAAGCAGGCCCCAAAAGCCTGCGACGCTTAAAGTCAAAATGAGGTGGTGGTCAAAGTCTCGACCATGTTATAAGTAGGTCCCAGAAGATTGATTCATGTAATTAGTTTGGAAAAAGATTCAACTAGCAAAAAGTCAACCTGAGCACTCTGAAACCCGAGAGAAGATTTAAAAAAAAAAAAATCTTCAAAGGGAGTTTTTGTCAAAAAAAAAAAAATTTAGAATTTTTCACAATAATAGAATGTCAGGGACATATGTGGAAGATAGTAGTTTGGATAATAGATCTCTCGTCCTAAATCTCTGATCTCCTCCTGGTTTGTTCTCTCATTTATATTTTGGCATCCGCTTCATTTACGCTCAAACTTCTTTGAAAGACTATTTAACTCATTAGTGAATTTGCAGTTAAAGTTTGTCCATTTTTACATTTGTCAGGTGAATTCATTATTTTTTATACAAGTGAAAATGTTTTGATTAATTAGCACCATATTTTAGCATTGATAGAGTAAATTTCAATCTAAGTGCGTCATTTTGGACACACTAATGAGTTAAGTAGTCTTCCAAAAAAATTTGGGCGTAAATAAAGTGGATGATGAAATGTAAATGAAAGAGGGAACCAAAAGAGGACCAGAAATTCATGACCAAAGGATCCGAACTGGAAAGTATATATATATATATATATTTTGATGATAAATAAATTGCCTATAAGTTAACATATAACTTAATAATTCACTAACTCCTCACCATTAACTACTAACTTCACATTACAATCATTATTCTATTATTTTCATCCATTAACTATTAACTTATTATAACCATTAACTTTACCACCAATTAAAATAGAAGCCACTAACATATTATTATTTTATCAACAATTCCTCCCTTAATCTAATGTTCCAATTGTAACAATCAGTTTAATAAATTTCAAACTTTAAAACTCCAAGTAGAACACCAAGTAACTTTCTGAACTTTTGAAATATAGGAAATTAGAGAGATTTGTGAGTATATTAGCAATTTGATCCTTACTTCTATAGTAAACAAGATTAATAACTTCATCATTTGTGAGATTTCTCAAGAAATGATACATCACATCTATGTGTTTACTTTGACCATGTAGCATTGAATTTTTAGAAAGCTTTATTGTTGGATTGTTATCGTAATAAATTTGAGCAGGTCTATCTTTTTTTATATGTGTTTTTTTAACAATTTTCTTTAACCAAATATTTACTAAGCACAAGATGTTACATTAAACTCCTCACTATCTATTTGTAAAGTATAACATCGACCTTCTTTCTCCCGGTGCCTTTGTGTAGGTTCACTCCAAACTTAGGCGGAGTATTTACAAGATTGTAATCTTTTATCCAAAATCCATCTAGGATTTCTTGCACATAATTTCATTGAGAAATAAAAAGTACAACAAAAGATTATATCACTTCAATAACAAGGAAATAATGCATCATACCAAAATCAGACATCTCAAATTCTATCATCATGAATATTTTTAAAATTTCTAAACATAGATATGTTATTTCAAGTGTAGATTAAGTCATCTACATATAAGCAAACTATCAATATTTTTCCTTCATCTTCAATCTTAGTCAAAAGTGTATGTTCATAAAGACATTTTTGAAAACCTTTCTTCAAAAAATAAGTTTATATATGATTATACCAAGCTTGTGCATCTTGTGTTAATCCATATAGAATTTTCTTTAATCTATAAACTTTATGCTCATTACCAAATTTCACATACTGAAAAATATGCCATGAATTTTGGGTTGTCATCGCTATTACCAATCTGACTGTATCATGTCTTACTATCAGAGCAAAAACTTCTTTATAATCAACACCAACTTTTTCTACCAAACGTACCTTGTACTTGTCGATCTTACTATTTTATTTTAGTTTTGTCGTGTAAACCCATTTTACAATAATTATCTTTTGCCCTTTAGGAAGATCACATAACTCCCATGTATTTTTTTTTCAGTTGTTGTAATTTTATCATTCATAGTCTTTCTTAATTTTTATTCTTTCACAGCCACTTTAAAGATAGTAGGGTCATTATATGAAAACAAAGTAAAATCTATAAGTAGATCACCTCCTTGGTTAATTTAAGTCACCTCATAATTAGATATCCATGTTGGTCTTCTTAGAACACGTTATGACTTTATTTAGCTTCAATTGGACTTTTATCTGCAATTGGAATATTTTGATTAATTTCCTCATGTTGCTCATACCAAGTGACTTTTTTTAAAATAAAAAACAACAACACAATTGATAATAATTTTTTTAGTGCTCGGATTATATAACTTATAAGTCTCTGATACATTACTCATACCAAGATAAATACATTTTTCACCTTAGTCATCTAAATTTTTTCTCCTTTCATCTGGAATACGAGAATAGACAATACATCCAAAAATGATCGATAGCAAGTTTTCTTCCACTCCAAGTTTCCTTCTGAAATTAGATTTTGAACAGATAATATAAGACTTCTATTCAATATACCAAAAACTTTTAGGAATACGAAAGGTCGTTAGAAAACTTCATACCATATTCATAATAGTATGGTTCTTCCTCTTGCATACATTATTTTGTTAGGGTGTATAAGCTACAGTAAGTTGTCTCTTGATCTCACGACTCTCATAAAAAATTACAAATTCATATAAGTTAGAGTCTCCACAACGATCCGTACCCAAAACCTTAATCGGGCTACCAATTCCTTTCTCAACTAATACTTTATAACTTTTAAAAGTTGCAAAAAGCTTTAGATTTTTCTTGCAAAAAATAAATTCATATTTTGTGACTATAATCATCCATGAATGTAATTATGTCTATTTTACCTCCATAAGAATGAGGTGTTATTGGCTCATAAACATTTGAATTAATAACCTCCAATGTCATCTTTGCTCTCCAAGATTTTCTTTATTGGAATTGATTACAGTTATGTTTGCTAAACAACACATTCTTTACAAACTTGAGAATGAGTTATAATTTAAGGACTGGTGGTTATATTCTTCTGTTTTAATGTTTTCAATCCACCGAAATTTAGATGTCCATAGTGAAAATATCATAACCATAATTCTGTTGGGTCCTTGATTACCGGCTAGAGGGGGTGAATAGTCGATCCACCCAAATGACTTGTCTTCCTACAATCGTTAGTCTACGCAGCGGAATATAAACTAAACTAACTAAAAAAGACAACGACAAACCAATTTACGTGGTTCGGAGATTAGGGCTCCTACTCCATGGCTGTCCGTAAGGTGGACGATCCCGATCCGTCGGTGGATG
>JBAMIE010188989.1:0-12237 GCA_037177295.1 Kaempferia parviflora | reverse complement strand
GGGACCCGTATTGGCGGGAGTTTTGTGCACCGGGCTGCCCAATGAAAGAATTAAGTGGTTGTTAAACTTGGAAGAATAGACTGGTTCATTCATGATAGCTTAAGCTTCCGGGATAAGTAGTCATATATACTTGGAGATTATATCTCTACTTTACCTCCTAAAGAAGGCTTTCATAGTAACTAAATTTCCCAAACTTAGTATGTGTTGAAGTTCTCTTTCATGTATTTTCAATTTTTTTAATTCATAGGGAATTGGATTATCCACTTCCATCTTTAGTTTTTTTTTCTTCACTTTTTCTCTCACAAGTTTGGACCAGAAAAAAGGAAACTTTAACCAATTAAGATTATCAAGTTCAGAACAATAACAGAGTATCATTTTATCTAAGTTTAGATCACAACTATCAGCAACCGAATCCTTATTTCAATTACTTTCTTAACACCAACACATAGTTGCTCAGGTTCTCATCTTTACAATTACATGAAGAAAAATCTTTGAAAACAAACATGTGAGATTAGATTTAAGAAACACTGTTCAAATCAACTTCACCTCAAACCGAGTCTCTCCGCATGAACATGAAATTGGCACCATTAAGGGACAAGGAGCACAAACACCCCTAGGAGAATATGTAGATCAGGATTAGATACAAAACTTTTAAGCAGAAATAACAGAAAAAACTTGTACAAATATCTACAATTGTTCGAAGAGAAATTAGTATATACTGGATAGTGTCAGACCACCAAAAAACATTATCAAGTGAGATAGTATCTAGATATCTACCTCGTAGATCCCACATGGGATCAAGGAATCAGTGATCCTGAAAAAGGTACATTGCAACATGGAATACGAACTCTTTTGAGTACACAAAAAAAATCTTTATAAATGAACAGTTATTTAAATGCACAGATGGAATGGTAGCGTATAGCAATAAACGTTGGTGTGTGATGAACTATCATCAGTAAGGAATGTACATTACAGTTGGGAATCTACTAATCTTGGACTATCATGCAAGTAAATACTAATTTTAACTCGTCAACTATATGTAGAACAAATGTAAGAAGATTGAATAGATAAATTTAGAAAAGTATACAGTCTCTTAACCATAGAGGTTGTCATGTGTTTTAGTGCTTCCCTTTTGCATGACATTTAGATAGATTATAAAAGGGCCATAAGAAACAAGCACCATAAAACATGTCAATGCTAAACAGAATACCTGTGACATGGTGATGGACATTTATGGTTATTGCATCTAAGCTTCCTGCCACAAATCTGAAGTTTTGTTTAACAAGTAATTCATACTATAGTAAAGGAGAAAGCTTAAGTTGTATTTCACAGACCTCTGGGCAAAGTGGGCAGTCCCCATCACAGCAACGGCGCTTACATGTATGACGTCCACAATCCCTCACCTGCTGACACTTTCTCTCACACACCAAATCTTGATAGCAGGGAACCTATAATTTTAGGTACGATATATAAATGGGTTCACAATTCCTTTAGACTATTTGCAAAAGAATAAACTATTACAAGAATAATCTACCAAGGTTCTACAGCCATAGTAATAAATAATCGCAACCACATTAGTGCATATTTCACTAATTAGTTATAGTGCATTTTCCTATTGATTCCTTCTTTCCTTTCGTTCTTGCATCTTTCAATGGATCCCATAGCTTCATCACTATGTTTCTCATATCTTTTCTCCACAACCTCTCATAGTTTAGGAGATCCAAACAAAACTTCAATTTGGATGCACCACTTGCCATTATTTTTTAGCAAGTCTAGGTACTTGGAATTGTAAACCATTAGCCATTTTAACAAGGCTTTGATTCCAGGTTTTTTGAATAGACTAGTAATTGTTAACAAAGAGTTGGCACAACTAGTTCATAGAAGTGTTTCACAGTCACAAGAATGGATCATTTTTTGAAGGAAAAACATCACAAGGTTTCTCATTGTTCAAAAGAGTTGACTTCACAAATCTGTATGGGCAAAAATTAAAAGGGCGCCCCTTTTTTAACGAATCATCAAAGGGACGCCCTACTTTGATTTACTATCAAAAGGGGCGCCCCACCCCCTTGTACATTTACCCTTTTACCCTCCGATACAGTAATTGCTTCTTACACATGCATGCATCTGACACATGCACTCCCACCTAAATCTTGATTTGGGGTCGTATTATAGCAGCGACGGTTCGTAGCTGCTACAACTACAA
This sequence comes from Kaempferia parviflora, assembly GCA_037177295.1. Taxonomy (NCBI): domain Eukaryota; kingdom Viridiplantae; phylum Streptophyta; class Magnoliopsida; order Zingiberales; family Zingiberaceae; genus Kaempferia; species Kaempferia parviflora. Next base: position 10,034 of record JBAMIE010188989.1, on the reverse strand, counting down.
TAGTTGTAGTTGTAGCAACTACGAAACCGTAGCTGCTACAACATGAAAAAAAACTTTAATAAAGAGCACTAAGTTCTTTTGTAACCCGACATTTTTTGAATATAAGACGGTCGAGAAAGTAATCCAATGTGTACATCTTTGAGTTCGTTTCTGATAAATTAATTCAATTCCGAGTTGAGAAACTAATCTGATGTGTGCATCTTTGAGTTCATTTCTAATAAACTAATCTAAATCCAGATCAAGAAACTAATCCGATGTGTACATCTTTGAGTTCATTTCTGATAAAAAAATCTAAAAATTACCAAAAAAAAGTAAAAAAGATGTTAGAAGCTTCCGAAAAGACCCTAACGAAGTTTTTTGGATCCGAAACTTGGTTAGTTACTGGTTTCACCCATAACAAATATAGATCTTCGATTAAAAAAAATGCCTCATTTTAATATTTGAGACAAAAGTTATGGCCTTCATAGGTTTGCTCTATCGTTCCCGCATCATTAACTAACCACTCTTGGTTGTAATTGTAGTAGCTATGTTTTCGTCGCTACTACAATTGTGTGGCAGCTACAGGTTTCATAGCTACTACAATACGCTGATTTAACCCAAAAAAATAGGCGAGAGATAATAATAAAAATAAACTGCTACTTTATAGTGGAGGACAAATGTGTTATTTTACAAAGAGGTGGGCCGCTCTTTTAATAATAAATCAACATAGGGCACCCCTTTGACGATTAGTTAAAAAAGGGACGCCCTTTTGATTTTTGTCCAATCTGTATTAGGTCCTTAGTGAAAAGTGACTAACAAGACCAAAATAGTTGAGCAAGTTGTGTTAACCAAACTATGTGTGAGACTATTCAACTCTCTAGTGTAAAATTATATCACTCATTAAAATCAGATCAACTTGATTCATTGAAATAGTTTATAATTTGTGCAGTTTGCTACACAATTTATTGTATACTAAGTATTCAATTAGTATATGAATGAACTGGTCATCTGTTTGAATTAGGCAGGCTTTTGAATCTAGCCTTCAAAAATTCTTCTAAGATACTCTGTCATTTAGAAATAGGTATGTTCTAATTTGCTAGATTGTTTCTACTATAAGTGGAAACATTGAGCTCCAGGATTTGACTACTGCAATTCCAAACAGCTATAGAATGTTTATATAGGCATGCAAAAATTAAAATAAATGCTCCATAGACTAACCTCTTTCTTCAATCCCCCACATCTACAGGACTTCATGATGACACTTCTACAAGCCTCAACGCACGGCCCACAGTGGCACCTCTCGGGACACTGATGAATCTTGCAGTTCAGCATTTTATCACATGTTGAACCACAAGTAGGAACATCTGTATCACAGGAGACACCTTTGTATTCCTTCTTTCCGCATGGGCATGTCCTTCTTCCCTGAAGTGGACAATCCCCACAAGGACCAGAGTGGCAACCTCGATCACAGGAGTGCTTGCCACATTGAAGCATCCCAGTGCATGGTCTGTCACACTTGAATTCTCTCTCCGAGCATTCCCTTTCCTCTTTAGATTTTCCGCAGGCACAGCTATAAACGCCCCTCACCCGGCATGGCGGACAAGGTCCCTCATGACATCTTTCTGTGCATTGGTGTCTCCGGCAAGGCAATGGTTTGGAGCAGGTCTTGTTGCAAGAAAAGAGCTTTTGGGCGCAACGACGCACGTCATCACGAGACCCACAGAAGCAGCGCGAGTTTACGAGTTTAGGGCAGGGTGGACAGGGACCGGGGTGGCACAGGAGGAGACAACGATGACCGCACTCACCGCGTAGGGGGCGATTACAGACCTCACCGCAAGAATGCGGCAAGATCCACGGATCTGCAGGCGGGTCGTCAACCTTGCCACAAAAGCAAATATAAGATCTAGGAATTAGGGTTTTGGGGTAGGAAAGCCGACATTTGGGACAATGCCAATCGGAGGTCGCCGAGGCGGCGGCAGCGGGGGAGGTGACGGAGGGCGGCCGGTGGGAACACTGCTGAGCCCAGCTCTGAATGCAAACAAGGTGGAAGAGGGCGTAACAACCTGAGGCACACGACCAGACAGGATCAACCGGGCGGATGCGCTCCAGGCAGATGAGGCACGAGACGAGGGGACCGCGCCCAGCGGCGGAGGCGAGGAAAGTTCGAATCTTGGTAAGATCCGGAGAATCCCGACCGGATATCTGGAGGTAGGCAGAGAAAATAGAATCCTCGAGAGCGGTGCGGCGGACAGCACCGCCATCGCCTCCACCATCGCTGCTGCTGGCGTCAGATTCGGATAGAATAACGTCGGATGTGGGACTTGAGATGGGCGGAGGGAGACGTCTGCGATCGCCGCCGGCAGCAACGGCAGCGGCGGCGGCGTAAGCCATGAAGGTTTGGACACTCAAGTCCGCGATCACTCCCCAGAGAAATAAATATTCATTCAACATATTGGGAAAAAGCCCCTGAACAAACTCAATTTTCATTACTGCCCACTGGTTAAGTTCCAAAAACACCCTGAATAATTTATAATATTTCTCTGGCGGTCACCCACTAGTTAGCCAAGAAGCTTCGGCAGAATATCAATGAAAACTTAGGGTGTTTTTAAGGCGTTTGCCTATGTATATTAGGGCGTTTCTATGACTCTGATAATAATAAAACTATCTACAAAATTCTATTATACTCAAAACATATGCATCTACTAAACCAAGAATTTCCACTTTTTTTTGCCGTTGTCCTCATCTTCAAGGTTGAACATAACCAAGAGCAATCAAATTAATAAAAATAAACAACAGAATAAATGGCAATTAAATCTTCTTCCCCAGAACAAAGATGTGAATAAGATCATTCAGACGCAGCTGGGTCTTTGTTGCATATGTCATTCAAATGATGATTGCAGGTTGTCTGGCTGTATGTTTCCTGTACAAAGTAAAGCATTATGGACTATATCTATTGAGATGTTCCTCCGAAAGACGACAAAGGAATTGGAACTTTTAACAATCATAAACTTAAGTCTATCCGGGGATGAGGATTATGATCTTACCGTGATTCTGGTAAATCAGGAATGGCCCAAGCTTCGGGTGTAATCGGTTCTGTGAATTCGAAAACCTTAAATGGGTTGTCATGTTGCAAAACTGCAAAATAGTTAAGAACCGTTGGAGCCACTGGGCTCAAACTGGACAGATGGTAGGGATTCCATGCTCGAAGAGCGGGACGAAGCAGTTGTCCTTAAATGACTATTCATGATCTTGTTCCTAGTTGCAGGTCTGGCATGCTGGGGCATGGTCTGTTTTGCTTTCTTTGCTGCATCACTCTTATTTGTTTGGCTTGCGGCTTTCAGAAGTTTGGGCTGTTGGCTAGTCTGTGGAAGAGTTCCAACGTTGCGGTTGGCGGGTTTCTTCTGCAAATCCAGAACAAAAATCAACTCAGATAAGAATAAATAGTCATGAAAGGCAATGCAACAATCCAAGATTAGACATGATTACCACATCTGAGTTAGCAAGTTTAGAGTGCGGGACAATGGGACCTGAAGGTTTGCCAAATATTGCTCCTGTTCTGTTGCCAGGGCTGTTCTTTGAATTGTTTCCTTTTCGAGATGTTGGCATTGCATGATTATTTATGGAATTTTTTGAAATATGCGATATGCATGAGTGGAAGACAGGATCAAAAGATGGTTTAGAATTTGTTGTATGGATTTTGTTAGCATCAACTGCCATTAGTGATGAGGTTGAAGAACAAGCTTCATCACCATTCATCACTGATTTAACAGGACAGACGGTCGATGAAGATGATACTGAACCAACATTGTGGCAGGAGCTACTTGGAGTTGTGGGTAAAGATAACTCGACAGATAAACCTCGAGATTTCAAGGAGTTACTTGTACTTGTGTGGACTGTTCTAGCTGTGCTACTCCTTGAGAATGCTTGATTAATATTTGATTTAGATGAGGATGGCTTATTAGCCATTGATCTAGAAGAGGAGTGATTGGTAGTCTGAGAAGTACATCTCATCCTCGTGTTCTCTGGTGGTGAGTTACGCGTCCAGCGTGATGAATCGCTGGTCGAATTGGAGGTAGCTTTTGATGCTTGGGGCTTTAAAACACTGCTGGATGAGCCTTTGTTGAATTGCTTAAAAGCTACAACAGCTTTTCGCACCGCTACATCGCCTGCTAAAGCCATCCCATAAAGGTAGGAAGTTAACTATGAACAAGAACAAACTCATACATTCTACCAAATCGCATTGGTTAGAGATGCTCGTGATTAAACTCTGAAATTATACCTGGTTTTTCTTTGGATTCTCTAGATCCTATTTGGATGCTTCCGGGAGCACATATTGTCTTTGCTGGCACTGTCAACAGATTTGATTTAGGCAAGGCACTAGTTGGCTTTGAGACTGTCTTTCCACCAGTAAGTCCCTCATAACCCTTCATTAAAGAAACAAATGTAAACTTGACTGAATAAATATTTGTACAAGTAAAAGAATTAACATTAGATAAAGGAAAGATTAAAGTTGAGAGAGTAAATCAGTGCTTACTGCCTTGGCATTGACTGTAACCCATCGCGAAATGTTCTGAAGACGATTTCCTGGTACTACAGGAGGCTTATTCTGAGGTGACACAAGTCGATCATATTTGAAGATGTTTAGGCCAATGGAATGAAATAGTGATTAGAAGAAGCTTGGTGATGTTGATGCATGAAATATCGATTGTTCAAAACCCATACCTTATACCGAGAAACTTCGACTTTGGTTGGCACTGAAAGAAGTATGAACAATTGTTAGCAACAAATGGCAGTCAGCAATAGTTTAGGAATCATCGGTTCCTACATATTTAAGATTAATGTTAAGTCAAATGTTCTTACACTCAAGAGACCTTGTGCGACCTTTTCTTGGAGTGTTCTTCTTGTTTAACTTTTCCGATCCTGAAGTCCTTACACCAGTAGCAAGAGTCTTCATGGAAGCACCTTTTTTTTCAAACAAGTAAAATTCGAGGTTCTCCGAGGCCAAGCTATCCTCATCGCATAAAGTTGAATTTGTCTCTGTTGATATTTTTGACTCAGGAATTACAGAAAGTGAGCTTGCTTCAATCTTGCTGAACGTGCTGTTTAGGCTAGCCAGTTCATCATAATCCAGAACACCTGTAAATTAAACAATCCACAAGCTTCTACATTTCAGTACAAACATGTCGTAGCTAGTTCTATAACTAATTGGTTACCTTCACTAGTAAGGAAATCTCTATCCCAGTCTAAACTCTTTGCCAGGTAGGGTTTGCTAAACATTGATTTGTTCTTCTTTGAAGGCATTGGAAGCTGGGGAGATTTCTCCATCTGCTTGCTTTTTTTCTCTTGCGTGCCACCTTCAACAACCCATGTTTCTTAGCAATTAATTCAGATGTGACGGCAAGAAGTTATAAGCTAGGGCATAAGAATTCTTGAATCAATACAGAGAAAAATTGGTCCTTTCCGTGTGAAAGAACAAAGGTACCATTTTGAGGATAAGTGAGAACAAAGCTTGAAGTTAGGGCATAAGCCAAATGCTCTTCATTCCCTAACATTAACATTCATCCAAATGGAAGAGGATCCTTTAAATTGTAGGTGTCATTTTCCTTCTTGACGAAAACAAAATGCCAAGGCCATGAGGTATTTACCATTCGATGACCATCGACGGAAACATCTATGCGAAATTGCCATGAACACAAACGACAATTTGCTCTACATTAATGAATTTTTAGACGATCGAGCCCCAAACTATAGTTTTTGTCTTACGAGTGACTTTGGAGAAACCCTTGCTTGTTGGTGCCCAAATATACAACGAAATTAAAAGTACCTGGCGAGCGTCGATCCCTTCGATCTTCCCCCGAGGGGACGTCGATCGTAGAGAATCCCGTCATGATCCCTTCCAATACCAATCGCCTCAAGATTCGAAGAAGAAGAAGAAGAAGAAGAAGGGGAAAATCGAGGAGAGTAATTCGATCAAACGAGACAACGAAGTTATTCGAGACGCTTTGCTATCAAAGGCGACGCGGCGGGAAGATCCTATTTATAGAAAAATGCCAATTTCAAGGGGTTGTTCGGAATGCATTTCATAATTACGTTTTTGCCCTCGCCCATTTTAAATAATGAAAATTATAAAATTATATATAGTAATCCACAATTGAAGAACAATGTTACTAATAATGGAAACATTTTAAATAAATTATCACAATTAATGTACACTAGTTAATTTAAATATCTGTTTTGTTATTCATAGACAGGAACATGATTAATACTCGAAGCAACTTGTGAGTCTCCTGTGCTGAAAAAATGAAAGAAAGAAGGAAAGTTATGTTTTCGAATAGGACCGACAAGTTATTGGGAACATGTAGAGATCCTGAGGAACTTACAGAAGACAGAGGCATTCGGTTTCTCACCGAATCAATCTTTGCAAGATCGATATCAGCTACTGCAACTCCGGTGGCCAAACGATCTGTGGCACGATGAAAGTGAATGTAAGTTTGAGAAGAAATATGTTAAAGAGAACTTACAAAAATGATGAATCCAGGCTTTGCATAGCATATCATCCATATAAATATAAAGAGATATGTCAACTTTGTAATATGAAACTCGAGATTACCAGAAAGACGAGCTACGACCGTTCCCCATGGATCAATAATCAAAGAATCTCCATAACTTTCTCTTTTTTCGTTGTGTCTTCCAGCTTGAGCAGCAGCAATGACCTATAAAAGAAGTTTCAGAGAAAAAATCTCTTCTCATGACTTATCATTCCATTCTATTTGTAGGTCACAAGGCGAGGATGAAACAATTATATACACAATAAAATAGAAAAAGAAGGGAAGAGGTAAAGCACTGAATAGAGTATCAAAAAACCAAGATATATGATACCATACTTATGTCTATTTCAGTGTCAATATAATTAATATCGAAGCAACTTGGCAGTCTCTTCATGATAAATAGCAATATTTGTAGAAGGCATATACCCACGAACTTAGCTATTAGGAGACCTTTTTATCAGTTCGGTTTGTTTTTGAGATGTAATCTTTTTTCTTTTTTTTTCATGTATATTTGGCAATATGTCAAAGTTACTGAAATAATAGAGCATACAAATATCACGTACATAGCACTGAGTCTCGATGGCTCGAGCGCGGAGAAGAATTTCCCAATGTGCCTCCCCTGTTACCTTAGTAAATGCAGATGGAACCAACAGAATCTTGGAGAAAATTGTCAGGGAAAATGAAAGGAACGTATCAGTTTCCTTTTCAAAAATAAATAAATAAATTGCCATGAATGAGCTGCATTATCAAATTTCAACAAACCTGTGCTTGATGCTGAAAACGCAACTGTTGATAGAGCTCTGGAAATCTCAAGTCATAACAGACAGAAAGACCAAGTAAACCAACAGGGCTCTCTACTGTTACAATTGAGTCACCTGGTGATTTGAACATTATGATGAATAAAAATTAAAGGGTTGCTCTAAAGTCACTCGTAACTATCATATACATATTGAAGTTTATACCTGGAGCTGTGATGTTGCTCTCCTTGTAAACCATACTGCCAGGAACATCCACATCAAACCTAAAGATGATAGCACAAAACAGCAGTTATGATATTTAACCTAGCAAAGGAGAGGTTTATTCAGTAACAAATGTAATTTTAAGCAAAGCATGCTTCTATTGTTGATTTTCGTCATTGAACTGAAAACTAAGACCTGCTATGGTAGGCTAATAGCTAATGCTACAATCTGGAAAGAATAGCTGATGAAGATAGAAAGAAGCAATGATATCTTACAAGTGTATTTTACGGTATATTTTCCTAATATTTCCGGTACAATCAACCAGAACATGAGTGTTGTAGTGATGGGAATCATCTGGTCCTTTCTCTTGAAATCCTCCAAGTGACAACCAAATATTTGAATTTCTGCCGCAGGCATCAAAAAAGTTAGATGTGAGTGATGATCAAAACAGCCAAAATAGATTGAAGCATTTCCGCAAATATCGTGGGAGTAGAATTTAATAAAATATTTTAGCATAAAAGGTTCCAACTAACTGGTTTATGTTTCAGTTAAGTTGAAGCATAAGACAAGATGTCAACAATCTTTCATAGTCAAGATAATTTCTGTTATTGTTTCAAATGAAGCCTTCTTAGGTTATCCAAAAATGTGCCTCATGTGAAAGATAAGAATATAATTCACCGTGCAAGTGAGCAATATCTCTGCATAATTGGTCCTTCTAACGGTTCAGCTATTTTTAGTGATTCTCCCTCCTTAGCCGCTATAAAAGAAAAACTCTCAGGGAGACATAGTAAAGTAACTCCAGCAGCAGCAGCCTCCTATAAACCATTTTTGTAAACATCACACTTCACAAATGAAAAACATAGCATTCTGGTTCTAGTACAGAAACATAGAAACGAGGAAGAATATAGAGCAAGAAATAACAGTTAATTCAACATATTAGTGTAAAAAATAATTTATCAAAAAATTCCTATGAACTGCGAATTATATCTCTGCAATTCCATTCTAGCACACACTATATATAACTTTACAATGCAAGCATAGAAGCAATTCTTGCTGTCATGGCAGGGCCCATAAAGGTTGACTAGAAAATGTTCTCCCTTTTAAACAGTGTAAGACCATATAATCTAAAGAACTAATCTTTTGGATATTGAAGATATCTTTCTCCTTGTAAATTTTTGCTGAAACAGAAAAATGGTATCGCTGTTTCTAGAGATTCAGCAAAAGGGGTGTTAAGAAATGAAAAAAGATGCAAAGTACCTGCTCAGATGAAGATATAATAAAACGAACAAAAAACACAAGACATGGCGCAAAGGACAGAAAATTCGAGACAGATAGACAGTGATCCACTCAGTGGTAACAGAGAGAAAGAATTATTAGAGATTCTTTTACATATAATTAGATCCAATTCAAGAACTTAAGCATATATATTAACTAAATTAAATACAATAAAATATGAAACCAAATAAAAAACCATAAAATTAGAAATTCAGAGGTGATTGATGTCTATCCTTAGGGAAGATGTCAGTTTGCTCACAAGTAATATCTGGCTATACATCCGAATATGAAACTATGATTGGCTCTTCTGAACACTGTCTACCCTCCTTTACTCACGAGCAGTGAAAAAGTAGCAGCCAATAAAAGCAGGAAAATGAGAGTAGAGTCTCCAGTATAAGGTGATTTACACCTCTTAAATATTAGATGCCATCGCAGGGCGAAGTTGAAGAAAGATCAGACACAACCAAACAGAATTGGCACCAAATCCAATCGAGTTAATAAGACTAGCAATCATAGTTTTAGTCATTCGTGCTTAGACCACTATCAATTTCAGTCGTCGATCAGTGTTGGATCGTTTAAAAAAAGAAAAAAAATACAAAAATCTGTGAGTTACAATAAAAAGAAACAAATATTGCAGTAAAAAGGACTCTATTTATCATCAAGCAAAGCGTAAACTATGTATTGAGTTATGTCCGCCCCCATCAAACTATAGCTAGATAGATTTCTTAAACAAACAAGACAAAAAAAAAAGATAAGGACGCATAAAAACTGAATTTGCTTATAAACTATATCTCCATAAACACAAGCGAATCCACCCTACCAAAATATAAACGGCCAGCTTGATCTTAACACTGGCAAAGGTGAAGTTTTTATGCCAAAGCAAACAGTATATAGCATACGAAACTGATCGAGAATAGATTTATAGAAAAGGACATAAAATTGTAGACACAGAGAGGGAAGGAAGGCTGGAAGGGTTACCTTGACGAGACGAGAACAGGTGTTGTAATTGGATTCCAGATCGTTGGTGGAAGTCATCTGTGCGACGCCCACCCGCAGTGGATGAGCCGCCATGGAACAACGGGCGGAGACGGGGATTCGGACTGCGGAAGCGGCGCGTAGAACGGGAGATCGGGCAAGGTTTCGAGGTACGAACCGGATGGAGAAGGCCATCGGAAGTCCCAGAGCTTCGGAAAATAAATAACAAAAAAATTTAGGCCTTTTTATCAAATCACACCTTGGTAATTATTATTGTTTATTGAATCAGGTACATATA
>JBAMIE010188963.1:0-12243 GCA_037177295.1 Kaempferia parviflora | reverse complement strand
CTTTCGTCTCCTGACTTGAGCGTCGGAGGGACATCCGCCGGAATTCTTCCGGGGGGTTTCCTTTAACGTTCGTGTTACTCTCGCAGGTCTCCTTGGTGAACTACTATCTCTCCTCGCACCCGGTGGCTCCTCCTATTCTAGTCGTCCACTTAGTCTTTCACCGGAACACAGTTTGATGCAAGACACACAGCTTAAGCCACAATGCAGGAACTACTCGAGCTTTAAAGGCCCTGGATGGCAGCCATTTCCTATTGTCTATTGAACAACTCAAAGTGTACTAGTGTGTTCTTGAAATACGACTGACCAAACGAGAAGATCAACTATTACAAGTGATCATTATGGAGAGTTCCATCTAAAAGTGAAACTCTATTATGCTGCTAATTCTATCTATGTATTCATTTCAATGTAATTAGCATAGTGGCATTTGTGCAGAAACTAATTTATTGTTCATACAACTGTTTAAAAATAAACTTCAGTAAATAAAGAGAGATTCTGTTAACATCTAGCAAGCATTTTCACACTTAGACCTTAATCCTGAGCAATTTGCACTTGGTGAAATAAAGTGAATCTTGATTTAATAAATAAATATTTATTTATTTACACATTATACAAACAATTTTTATTTTTCAGGGAAATTTCCTTTTTTATACAACTTTATAATCTGATAGAAAAAAAATATATAATAAATGGAGAGTGTATTCAGATGGTGACGCTGTTGGGCACGCCCCGGCACGTGATCCCCGGTCCCGAACTCGGCGCCAGCAACTCGTACGGCAGCACGCCGGCGCCGCACCGATTCCGCCTCGCCGGGTCGGCGTTCCGCCGAGCGATCTCCGCCTCCGCCCCCCTCACCTCCGCCGCGAACTCGTGAAACGCCTCCACCATCTCCCCGTCCGCCGTCCACGTGTACGGATCGGGGCGTTCCCCGAGGTATTCCTCGTCCGCAGAGTGCGTCGAGAGCGTGTCGATCACCGTCATGAAGGTCGTCGCCTGCGTTAGCGACGGGAGCGACGCGAGGAAGTACCGCGCGGGGTCGCGCCGGAAGTACTCGTACTCGGGGTCCCCCTCGGTCGGCACGAGGCGGCGCATTAAGGGAGGCCGGTTGGGGATATACCCGCCTAGGGGGTACTGCCCGAAGTTGAGGGCGGCGTGCTGGGCGGAGCAGAGCCAGACAAGGGTGGTGAGGAAGGCGCTCAGCTCGCCGGGGCTCTTCAGCCGCGGCCACCAGGTCGCGTTGCGAATGTCGGCGTGCCCGACGTTGACGGCCTCAGAGTACCAGCTCTGCAGCTCCGAGTCGGACCGGACCGAATCGGCGTCTGGGTAGTACGCCGCCACGTACTTCTCCACCCACCTCTCGATCGCCGACCAAAGGAGAAGTCCGTCGGCGGCGTACGGATAGTCCTCGATCACCAATCTCAGTCCGTACGGCCGCGTCTCGTCCTCCACCGCCATGCCTCTGTTTCAGAAATTAATAAATAAATTCTCTTCTCAGGTTCGAATTTTGGATTCAATTAATCTTCACCTTCGAAGGAGATCAGCGGGGAGGCCTTCCTGATCGATGCGCCAGTGGTCGCAGTAGGCGGCGGCGCTGATCTCCATGCAAACATGGCCGGGGCTGAAACCCGATTCGATGACGCCGCCGCCGCTGATGAGGATTTGCCGAGCGAGGGCGTTGACGTGCAACGTGTACCTCATGTGCGGCTTCAGCAGCTTGAACACCGGGTGCATCACGCTCAGCTGTCGGTGCGCCGCCACGATGAACGGCTCCATGCACGCGTGCGTCTTCAACCTGCACCTCCAATCCCAACAATTTAATCCCAATTCTAATCATTTTTCATGTTTTTGCTCATTAATTAGATCGTATACTTACCAATGGTTTACGAGTTGGTGGACGCCGGCGTCGTTGGAGCACACGTGGGCCTTAGCTAGCTGCCAGAGCCAGTTGCCGGTGGCGTCAGTGGGCGGCGTGAGGACGCGGTTGGCCCGCGGATCACCAGGCCGGGCCGGAGGCAGACTGAGCTCGATGGCGATGGGCTTGAGCGTTCCAAACTTGGTGAGGAAGAAGAGGGTTCGAGTAGCGTAAGCTTTGCGCCCGTCTTGCGCATTGATCCGGTCGATAAAAGGAAGGTACGCATCGTGAAAATCCAACATAAAGAGCTTCTTCTCTTCCAATGCCTGTCCAATTGCAAATTGCCATAATTGGAAACTAAATCTTAAATCAACGTTTCTTCTCCAACATCCCCGGAAGGAATTAATTCCAATGTTTAATTTACCTGCTGAACGGACATGCCGTCGAGATGGCTGACGATGTGTTCTTCATTAATGGAGGACTCTGGGGGGCCATACACGGCGGGATCTAGTTTACTAGCCGGGGGAAACGCCTGCGGGTATTAAGAACGATTAAATTCGAGATCAAGAGGGAGACAGAGTCGTCTTTTGTGTGGATTTAATGGTGATTGGATTACCTGAAGCCTTTGAATATTGACCGGGTTAATCCCTGCAAGTGTTTGACGAGCGAACTCATCGTCCCGCAGCCATGCGAATTTGTCCTCTGATGGAATTAATCGAGTCGAGAGATTAAATCGGAGGTCGAGTAATGGTGAAGAATTTGTCAAATCTAGCTAAGCTTACTGGTGATGATGTTGGGGGTGTCGTATCGGAGGAGACCGTCGCTGGACTCCTCGATCTTGCTCACCAGAGGGAGCTTGTGGAGCAGCTGGTCCTGCAGGCTCTGTTTCAGTCGAAGCCCCTCCTTAAAGAGGTTGTCCACCTCATGGAACGACTTGAACTCGTTGATGTCCGGGCAGAATCCGGCGAGGAGCAGCGGAACCAGGTTGTGCAGCACCGCCTTCCGCGCTCCCGCCGCCAGCATCTCCTCCTTCCCCTCCTCGAACCGCTCGTCGCGGGGCACGTAGATCGGCAGCGGGTCCTCCACCCTGCTCTCTGCTTCCGGATCTGCAAAAGCTCGGCTTTTGTCAATCAATGCAGTTGCTAATTGCTTCTGGATCTTGATACTTGTCGATTTCGACATTAATGACCTGAGATTGTGGGAGCTCGTCCTGTTTTCAATCTTCTCGGGTACGGCTTCTTCTCGCCTCCCAGCGTGGGTCTCGCGAACTCGATTCCTCTGTCGGGGTTGCCCAAGTCGTTGTAGGTGTCGTAGTCGAAGACTCGGTCGCTCGGTTTCCTCTCCCCTTTCCCGTCACCGCGCAGCTCCTTGAGCTCCTGCTGCCGCAGCTCGCGCAACCCGAGAGGCGTCTCCGACGGCAGATATGGCTGCGGAGTCGATTACGATGTTAGTTAGTTAGTTTGTGAAAAGGTTGCGAAGTTTATACAGGTTTGGCGGGGATTCGAGACCTTGTTGCTGAAGAAGACGCGCTTGGTGGGGTGAATCCGGGTGGGTTGCACCCAGGAGTTACAGGGGAAGTGGACGGGGCCGCAGGCGAAGCCTTCGACCACGACGCTTTCCACGAAGAACTCGCCGTGGTGCCGGTTGAGCACCGTGATCGCGCCGGGCACGCCGAAGTCGGAGTCGACGGAGAAATCCGCCGTGTAGACTGCCCGCTCTGCCTTCGCGGCCTTCTTCTCGAACCAGCCCCGTAGCTCCGCCCGGTTGCTAGCCTTCGGCTTCCCGGTTTCTAGCGTCGGAGAAATTAATTGTTTTTTTAAGGATTAATTCGAGCGAAAAATGAGACCAAATTAATCGCAAAAAGAACTCACTTCGATCGAGCTTTGTGCTGATCAGCTCCAAGACGACATTTTTACCCATCTTGTCGAAGAAAGCATCAAACTGGTTCACGGCCGCCTCCTTAAAATCCTCCTTCTTCTTCCTCCGCACAGTCACCGCCGCACGGACCTTAAATCTCACCGGCTTCTCCTCGGCCTTTGCACTCACCGCCCTCTCTTGCATCACCATCGTGGCAACCACCGGAGGCCTCACCGCTCTCCTCGCCAGGCAAATCCTCCGCTCCGAAACGGGGAGGAAGCGGAGGCTGCTCTGCTCGCCGCCGCCGGCGGCTCCGAACATGACCAAGCTCGAAGAAGGAAGAAGAGTCCTCTGGAACAACGACGACCCGAGAATCTCCATGGAAAACGCCATTTTCAATGCTCTATCCTCTTCAAAATCCCAACTTTCGAAGAGGAAAAGAATAATTGGACACGGAATTTGAAAGAACAGAGGATTTGGTTCTTTTCTGGAACGATCGATGAATTTATAGCTAAACGAAAGGGGCAAGATAGTAAATTACGCACGAAAGAGAAAATTCGGGCCGTTCACACTCCTTTCGCGCGCGCAGAAAGAAATATTTCCCCACGCTTTTCCTCAAATTGTCAATTCAATCCCTGAATCCCTTTATTTTACATTAATTCATCAAATAAGGTTGAAGGTTGACGGTAAAAAGAGAAAAAGAATGGGTTTTTTTTTAAATATCAAAGGCCGGTCACCTTGTAGACGTAGATATGTAACGATGTAAAAAGGGCATTTAGGGGATAAAATTTGGATGACGTGGAATGTCGCATTGATTCTTATTCGTCAATTTGGACGGAGATCTGCGTTGACCAGAATAAGCCATCGCTCGTGGAGTGTCAAAATATCATTAAAATAAAAGCATAATTTCAAATCAAACCCTTCAATTACTCAAATTTGCAAAATGATATTTGATGAATATTACAATGAATCCATCGTAATATTATATTTCAGATATGACGATGATTTGAGCTGTCGTCGATTTATAAAATGGATTTTCTACAATAATTTAGTACATCGAAATAATCAAAGAGATTTTGGATAATAATTAATGAAGATATAATCTAATTTTTTTATATCAGAAAATCTTCGTATAAAATTGAAAAGCAAACAAAAAAGGTTTTTTTAACCCTTTTTTTTTTTTTAAAAAGAATATCAAACTAAAATCTAACAACCACCGTCCATTAATCTTTTTTCTCTCTTTTGTCAATTTTTTTTCTCTTTTCCTAGTTCAAACTATGGAACATAATGTGCAACGTGGAGCACTAAATTAGCATACAAAATATATTTGGTTTAGGACCGGAACATAAATACAATAGAGACTTAAACAAAATAAGAAATTATTTTTCAAAATTATATGTATCTTCAATGCTTAAATTAAATAGAGATATGTATCTTCAATGCTTAAATTTACATTTTTATATATATTCACCCCAGAGATAGTCAATGAGGCTAACTGGATTAATCATGCTTAAATTAAATAGAGGAGGATAAACCAACAAAATGTGTTTTTACTAACCCTACCAAATTTAGTTTGCACGCGGTTGACTTAGTCAATGTCATAAGAGGTGGAGCGAATCCAAGAGGGGGGATTGTTCAACCCCACACGGGAGAAATTAATCGTAAATTGTATTTCTCTACGTGCATGTATTGATTTGTATCAGATTAGGGACCTATCGAGGAGACAAGAATGTCACAAAGGAAGAAAAGAATTTTGAGAGTGATAGACTTCAACTTTAGAATATATATTATTCAACATTTAGTCAATAAGTGAAAGGGAAAAATCAAATGATTTTAATGTAGCACCCTTTTTTAAGAATTAGCTAGGTAGAGATTAATTTTCAAAATATGGATTTAACACACTTTCAAGAGGAAAATGTTTTCTTATTTTGAAAAAAGAAAGATGATATATATTATGGAACTCGAGCTCCCATAATATTTAGTTATCTGGATGATAAATTGATAATGATGATTAACAAAGAAGCAAAAGAAGGTAAAAGGGATGAGTGACAAAGAAGAAACAACTATGTTTAGAAGAGGAGAAAAGGTATATTGTTCAATGAAAGGAGTTAAAGGGATTGCTCTTGATGATGGCAAAGGCGGACGAATAGAAAGCGACGAAAGGTCGATAGTGGTTGGAGGAAGAAGGAGGAACTATGGTTTAAAATGGAGATTTGTCAAATGAAAAAAAAACTAGAAGTTGAAAGCTATAGACACAACCCTAGGGAAGTGGTTGAAATAGTTACAAGGTTATCATAGACACCATAGACTACTTGCAATAGCCATAAACATCGTTAGGAACTACGACTAATTAATGACTTAATTTGCCAATATTGGATATATTTTTATCGATCATTTTTTAAGCACATATAAAGTTGTTTTATGATGATTTTCATGGTTATAATTGGGACGCAACTATGCACTAGTAACTTGACCTACGATCCATCTATATACATTAACTTACATGAGTTTATGTACATAAACTATTTAATAATTAAACGAGTCATATGCATATCAGGTCCTTTGACTCACTTATTAAACAAGTTTAGTTCAAATTTAACTACTACCCCTGAATTATTCATGTTTGAAATACCCTCTACAAACAAAGATTAAAACAAAGACTCATGCCTTGCCTCTAAATTTAATTTCCTCTAGGTTTGACCTTATCCTTGTCAAGAAAGTCAAAGGACAAAGTCAAACATAAATCTAACAAATGTTATGTATGTAACCTACAGACCAAGTTTCCTTTTTATTGAATCAAGACTTCAGCTCTTGAAAGCCCAGCCAGATTTGCCAAAGTCTCCATGTTTATTTCTATTTTGTGACATATACATTTACTTGATTGGTTGAACTTTTGTATGTCGACTTAGTAAAAAATATACAAGTCTACTCCTAATTAAGTTGGTAGCTAGACTTTGTCTTAAAATCTGATGAAGATCTTAATGAATATTTTAAAAATTAATGAGAATATATATACGAAAATTTTACCCTCCACACTCTTATATGAGAGTGTGTGGATGCATGACTACAGACAGAGTCTTTCTAGACCTTTGTTCAAAGGTTTCTGTAATACTTGACAAGTTGGAAGCCTACCTCTTGAGAAGGGTTGACATCTTGAGAAGTCATCCTAACAATGGTTGACCTCTTGAGAAGTCTTTCCAACAAAAAATGATCTCTTGAGAAGTATTTCTAATAAAAAATGACCTCGAAGTCTTCCCAACGAAGACCGACCTAACCTCTTGAGAAATCATTTCAACAAAGGCCGACCTCCTAAGAAGTCATCCCAATAAATACCGACCTTCTGAGAAGTCATCATAACAAAGGCTAACCCGACCTGATAAAGGTCTGGCCTGGTTGAGAAGTCAAACCTGATAGAAGATTTACTTGACTAAGATCGACCCGACTTGTAGCCAACCGATCAAAACTACTCGCCCATAGTTATTTTACTAAGTCATCCCATCCCTTGATCTCCGAATCAACATACATTTAATCCGATTATATATTCAAATTTATAAATGTGGACTTCTTGTAACAAAAAGTCAAAAGTAAATATTTGTGTGGATTTGTGGAACAAGGAACTGAATACTGATTCCATGATCAAACAAGAGGCCATCACCTACCTTGGTCGGTTGACAAATTGACATGCATCAAGCAAATATGAAGTCAACGTTGCTTGCATGTGTGGAACTAGATTGACTTTAATGGCTGCAAGGTGTTCTCACCTGGATCACACGTTGACCAAAACCCGCATGCAATGAATGCAATGCATGGGAATGACAGAATGTTGAATGGTTATGGAATTTCCACCTGCCTCTCGTTTGCTTTTCAAAATAATAATTAATAATAATGATAAAATTAATGAACTAGTCTTCTAATGAACTTTTTAATAAAGTGAAATTCATTCTTGGAGTGGAGGCAAAACTTGGACAAAGTTTTTGAACTTTGACTTAGCTTTTTTGAACTTTGACTCTAGCTAATTTGGTAATGGATGATCTCATAAAATGTTCTTGTGTGTCTAAGAGTTAGGGAGGAAGAGGTTTCTTTCGAAAGGATAAGCACCAATCGATCGAAATGTTTTGGCTCGAGAGTGGGTTCTATAATTGTTGGATGCAACTATTTAATTACCACAATTGATTTCAAGTCTCATTGATAGATTGTAAATAAAACAATCTTGTTTGTATAGTAAAGGTAAGAATTTATGTTTTGTTTGAACAAGCAAGAGGAAAACGTTGATCTACTTGTTGTGTGATACAATTCGACTTCTATACTTGAAGTCAACTTTTAGTCTATCGTGTATAGATTGTTATCCTATCTAACTTAGGTAGTTAAGCCTAACTCTCTTTTGATCTCAAAAGGTTGCTAATTTTCAAGCTAAATCTATTGCCCTTTTCTACCTTCCACTTACATGATAATGACTTTATAGGAAGAATTCGCCGACAAGTTTCCAAGGAGAAGTTAAATTAAACATGATTATCTAATCATCTTCTTGATTAGAATTAGTGCAAACTATATATAGACAAGAGAAAGAGAAGCGAGGAATACTAGAAATAGAACATGCGCACGAGAGTAAAATAATCCATTATCAAAGTTCATACGTCTATCCTCCGCGCGCGTGAAATCATATCTTAATCAAAAAGATCTGGTGTTCTAAGTAGTTTGATTCTGTCTTTAATCACATGGTGTGTCCTCACACCAATTAGTGAGATAATTCCCATTTACGATAAGTCAAGATATACCTCTCCTTAAAGTGTTGTTATACAAATTTACACTCAATTTTTGGCCGAGATTTCCTAAATTTAATCTCTTTGTCACTAGATCGAACTTTGTAAGATGCACACGAAGTTCGAGCTGTGTGTGTTGACTTGACATGGCTAACAAATTGTATTTGTTGACTTGACATGACCAAGTTAGTTTGACTCAATCAGACCAGGTCCGGTCCAATCTGAGACAGCGGGTTAGGTTACATCCGAGCAACACAGGTCATATTCAATTTTTCATCCAAATTTGCCTTAAAAATGCCAACTCAGAATGCACCGATTCCAGCCACCAGAATCCTAGTCCAGCTTGTGTATGCCCCAAATCCAACCAGAATAGTCCACGTCAGCTTAGAAAGATACGCCCGCGATCTAGGCAATTTGACGCAGTCAAAGTCAACGACGAGGCGTGGTGTGACGAAGGCATCGTAGCTGGCATCTGCTGAGATGGGACCAATCCTGCCAGGTGTCGGCTCGTCGCCAGCCTGGGGTCTCTCTAGTTGACCATTTATCAGTCAAACCACCCCTAAAAAAAATAAATAAGACAGAGAGAATATCTGTTTCTCGTCACCGGTTTTCCTTTTTTTATTGGCAAAAATTATATAAAAAAAAAAAACACCCGTATTTTTTGAAATCATCAAGACATCTCACTTTCATTTTTTTAATCAAAAGATACCTCACCCGTTAACCCTCCAAGTACAATTATACAACTGACCTCTAATACATTATTCTTATTATTATTATTTTTTATCTATATTTCTTATTTAAATCTTAAAACAGACAGCCCAATGTAGTAAACTTAGAAATTATAGCTGTTATACATGTATAGTATCTACTTAATACTTAACATGTTTAAAAATATTCACGTTGCCCCTACGGGCATAACAAAATAGTTAAGGTGTAACATAACTAAAGAGAATGTTACTATTCAATCCTCTACTTGACATGTGCTGGCACTGAAATTAATGGAAAACTTAGGTTGGGCGACCGTGAGCTGAAATATACAGGGGTGAAAAAGCCCACGAGTTTACCTTCACAAGAGAAGTATCGATTCAGCGTTGAGCAGTTTTACAGGGATGATGAAGACCGCGAGGGTCCATTGTCGATAACTTGCAGTAGCACTTCCGTGATTTACCCTAGGAACCGATAAAAAACTTCTGTGGGGTCAGGTCAGTCACCTATAGGATTAGTCGAGTCATAAGAACTGAACATTTAGATTATAAAAAAAATATTCACATTATAGCAGCTATGATTTCATAGCTACTGCAATACAGATTCACTCTGTTACCTATCATTTACATTGTAGCAGTTACGATTTCGTAACTACTACACATGTTATAGTAGTTACAGTTTTATAGTTATTAAAATGCGAATTCGATCTACTTAACTAACATTTACACTGTAGCAGTTACGAAACTGTAGCTGTTAAACATCCCTCGAGTGAAGATTTAGATGGGAGATACTAATTATGGAAACAGTGTAGTGGAGAACAATTAGATAATTGTACATGAGTTGCTTGTAATGCTTTGTTTAGGAGGAGGGGAGGAAAGGGAGGGTAAATAAGGGGATGAGGAATTTTAAACCTTGTTTGAAATGAAGTGAGCTAAGGAAAAAAAAAAAAAAAAGTAAGGATTGATAAGTTTTAACCTTCCTTACTCATAAAAAGGAAGATTTTCTTACACCCCAATTTATAGTGTAAGAAATGGAAAGAGAACCAAAAATAAAAGTTGCTCCTCTTCTTGTTGCTGCTGATTGTGTCTTCCTCTTCTCATGGTCGCTTCATTATCTTCTCGGAGGTCGAAACTAGCTTGTGCAACCACGCAGGTAAGGTGTATTTCCACCCATATTCCTTTGGATTTTTGGCTATAGGGTTCTCAGTTCCAGTTGTTTGGTTGAGGCTTATGTTGATTCACTTAGTTTTGATTAATGTCGTTTGGTGTTCTTAGTTTAATTAGGGGCTAACTTTTTATCTAAACTTATGAGTTTGTTAGAATTTAGGGTTGTGTTCTGCAATTGGGTTTGTTGAGTTAAGATTTGTGCTGTGTGTTTACATATTCATGTTGAACTGTGAGTTGAATTATGGATGTAAATTTTCTGTCTTGTTGTAAATTAAGATGACAAAACCAAAGGGGTGAATTAGGAGCCACCGGTAAGCAATCCTGTCATACTATTTTTTTTTTTAAGGCCAATTGTCATACTACAGTTAACAACATAAGCATATTTTCATGAACGAGCTAGAGTAGTGCAAGCATTATATTTGGAAGTGGAATCTCTTGATGCTAAACTTGTCAAGTGATTGTTCCATTGAATTCTGCTACATCTCCAACAAATTAATGCTACAAGCAGAAGTACATCTACACTAACGATGATGACTGCTTCATTACTAAAAATCCATCTGGCAAAGACATCAATGTGCCGGAACAACACATTCAGGATCTTCTAAGCCTTTCTACTCCTTAGTTATTCTTTTCTTAACTACTCTTTATGTTAGGCAAATATTTATTCCATGCTTTTCTAGAAACACTAGACTTATTTGCAGGGATCTGGATGGAAGCATCACAAGGATGTCAATGCCCAAAATCTTCATATCGCTAATTTGTTAACCTTAAGTCCATATCTATCGATTTACTAATCCTTATAGCATTGCTTCATAAATTTAATATATGTCTTCTTGAAATGCCCCTAGAAACTCTCAGGTGTTTCCAAAGACTCCCTCGGTCTTAGACAGAGGTATCCATCACACATCTCTCTTAAATCAGACATAGTCGCTGATCGAGTTATTTTCTCTCCGACTCCACATGTACTCGGGAGTCATAAGATCAACCATTATTATTTTCTCCAAATTTAGATATAATTGTGAGTCAAGCTATTCTAGTCCTGACTCCGCAGACATTTAGGAATCTAAGGATTGAACTTATTATTATATTCCCCTCCAACTCCACCAGTATTTGGGAATGGAGGGAGTGAGCTTTTATCTCTTGGACAGTGGCAAGCTTTACTTGAAGGTATTTCATCATTGTTGCTGACTATTTCTCCTAGTCTCGGACTAGCAATCTTAGTTGACAATTGTCCTTTTCAGAGCTTAAACTTTTCCGACTGGGATATAGTTGGGATTGAGATCCCAGCTGCAGTAGCAACCTTTCATTTGCACAAGGGTCGAGCATGTATCATATCGTCACGTCCTTTCGAGACTCAAACTCCCTTGACTAGGACATAGTCGGGGTCAAGATCTCGGCTGGGTAGCAACCTCCCCTTTGCACAAAGGTCGAGCATGCATGATACCATCATATCCTTTTCATGGCCCAAACTCTCGCAATTCTGATATAGCTGAGGTTGAGATCCTGGCTACTGTAGCAACCTCCCGTTCGCACAAAGGTCGAGTGTGTATTGTATCGCCACATCCTTTTCAGGGCCCAAATTCTCCCAACTCAGATATAGTCGGGGTTGAGATCTTGACTACGATAACAACCTCCCACTTGGAAAAGGGTCGAGCACGTATCATATCGTCTCGTCATTTCCTTTTCAAGGTCTAAACTCCCCCAATTCGGACATAATTGGGGTTAAGATCAAAGATGACATTATATGCCAACTCAGATCTCCTTTGATGGCCCCTCAGCTAGATTTCTATCTCCCGACTTATACATAGTCACAGATTGAGTTATTCTCTTCTGACTTGGACATAGTCATGTGGATTGAAATATTTTCTCTCGACTCCATAGGTACTCGGGAGTCATGAGATCAACT